>RJWT010031002.1:0-14495 GCA_004365215.1 Cuniculus paca | reverse complement strand
TCTTCCGAGTGGCTAGGTTGCCTATGCTGGATTTGAACTTGTGATCTTCCTGCCTCTGCCTCCCAGTGTGCTGGGATTATAGATGTGCACCACCAAGCTGGCTGTACTTCCCTCTTTTTTTTTTTTTTTTCTTTTTGGCACCAGGAATCTTAACTCAGGACCTTGTGCTTGCTGCAAGGCAGGTGCTTATGCTGCTGAGCTATACCCCTGGTCCTTGTATCTCACTCTTAAGAGATAATCACCCTTCCTTTAGAGAAAATCTTCTTCTTTCTCCTGTCCTTGTCCACATTTCTTTAGTGGCCCCACTCTGGTTTTAGATCTGTCACTTCTCTTTTCCATCTGGGTTTCAGAGGGTCTCTCATGCACCAGCTGAGGAGCCCACATTTCCATCCCTCGTTCTCTGCAGGATTTTTAATTTCTCCTCCTCTTTTGGGTGTAAACATACATGTGCTGCCTGTATTTTAAAAACAGCCACCAAAACTGATAGCACAAAAACAGTTTTCCCTCCTGCTGGTCTCCACTCCCTCTTCTCTCATCTCCTCCCTTTGCCACCAAACATCTTGAAAGGGTTCCCATGCTTTGTCTCTTGCCACTTTCTCCATTTCCTGCATCCCTACTCCCTGATGCCTGGCTGCTTCTTCTTCTTCGTCTTCTTCTTCTTTCCAAATCCATTTTATTTCAAGGATAAAAAGAAAAGAAGAAGAAAAGGAAGAAGAAGGAGGAGGAGGAGAAGAAGAAGAGGAGGAGGAGAGAGGGAGAGGGAGAGGGAGAGGGAGAGGGAGAGGAGGAGGAGGAGGAGGAGGAGGAGGAAGAAGAAGAAGAAGAAGAAGAAGAAGAAGAAGAAGAAGAAGAAGAAGAAGAAGAAGAAGAAGAAGAAGTAGTAGAAGAAGATTTCAAAACATGCCAGTCAGGGGGTAGCAGTGCTACACATATTGTGCATTGTGATGCCCAGCTTCTGTCCACACGTTTGTGCAGATCTTGCTCTTGCTGGTGGCACATGTGCCCACTAAATGCCAAGTCTCTTTTTCTGTCTGCAGGTTTATTAATCTTCCTAAGGTGGCCTGGATTCATCTCTTCCTTCTCCACGCACTTTGGCCTCAGACACCTCGCTCTCTTGCTGCTTCCCCTGTCCGGGGCCTCTCGGCTTCATCCTCAGGTGTCTATTGTCCATTTAAGGGCACCAGGTGGCAGCCGCTCTTCCTGCTCACATGTTTTTCCTGCCCAGTGCCATCCGGTTCTGTGGTTTCTTCTTCCATCTCACTCACTTTAGTTCTCACTCTGAGGTGCTCAAGACTACTTTTAAAAAAACCCCAACTTTTTTCCCATTAAAAAAACAAAACAAAACTTTATTTCACTCATACTAGAGCCATAAATCTTCATCTTGCTTGCCCAGTAATTCAAAGAAAAAAAATCTAAAATGATAAATAAAGAAAAACATAGGGGTTAATAGACCCTTAGAATTTGTTTTAAATCTTTTTAAAAAACCCCAATATTTTAACTTATTTAAAAATACACAGTAACAGCCAGGGGTGATGGTGCATGGCTGTAATCCCAGCACTTGGGAGGCTGAGGCAGGAGGAGCACTGCGAGTTTGAGGCCAGCCTGGGCTATTTAGTGAATTCAAGACCAGCTGGTATTACATAGCAAGACCCTGTCTCAAACAAACAAGCACACAAAAACCCAATAAAAATATATAACAACATGCTTGGTTCAAAATTTGAAAGTCACTAAAAGATACACTGTAAAAATTTCCCCCTATTTAGACATTTAGCTCGCTCTTTCTTCTTTCTTTTTCTCTCTCTCTCTTTCTTTCTTTCTTTCTTTCTTTCTTTCTTTCTTTCTTTCTTTCTTTCTTTCTTTTTCTTCTCCTTCTCCTTCTTCTTCTTCTTTTCTTTTTTCTTTCTCTCTTTTTTCTTTTTGATAGCAAAGTTTTATTAAAGGTATGAAAAGAAACAGGCTCTGCAAAGCAAGTCTGAGCCAAGTAAAAATAGGAAAAGAGGCTTACCTTACAGCATGAGGGTGGGCCACCGTGTAACCTAGCTTGTTTCCTTCTCATTACCAAAGTCCTGCCTCTTTGTCTAGGGATACTCTGTTTGTTTTAGAGACCTATGTTTGGTCACTTTTGTGTCGCCCAGCCCAGTGTTAGCTATTTTTTATGTTCTTGATAATAGCAATTTTAACTGTGGAGAGGCAGTATTCTATTGCGGCTTTAATTTGAATTTAATGATACTGTGTATTTTTCATGTATTTGTTGACTATTTGCATACCTTCTTTGGGTAAATGTGTATTGTAGATCTTTTACCCACTTAAAAAAATATAAACAGCGTCCAAATAGTTTATTTCTCACAGTTCTCCTGACCCTTTTGGCCATTTGTAAATCAAATTAGTTTTTTTGGTTGTTGAGTTGTTTGAGCTCCTTTTGTAGTCTGGATTTTAACTACTTCTCAGGTGTATCATCTGCAAATATTTTCTCTCATTTTGTAGGCTATCTTTTAACTCTGCTGACTGTTTTCTTTGTTGTACAGAAGCTTCTTAGTTTGAGATAATTTCATTTGTCAACTTTTGCATTTGTTTCCTATGCTTTTGGGATTTTATCTAAAAAAATTCTTACCCAGCTCGAGATCATGAAGTATTTCTCCTTTTTTTTCTCTTTTATTACTAGTTTTATAATTTTGGGTTGGATATTTTTTACTAGTAGCTTTATAGTTTTGGGTCATGCATGTACATCTTGAGCCCATTTGGAGTCAATTTTTGTATATACTGTGAGACAGGGGTCTATTTTCCTTCTGTATATGGGTATTTGATTTTCTCAAAGACATTTACTGAAGAGGGTGATCCTCAGTGTGTGCCCTTGGCACCTTTGTCAAAAATCAGTTTGCTCTGATTCATTCTGTTTCATTCCATTAGCTAGTGAATCTTTTTCAGTAAGCAATAATCACACCGTGGATACGCCTTATTGACTGTGATACTGCCACTGCACACTGCTGAGCCTGTTGTGTATGTTACTGCCATGTTAGTGCCAATTGCAGCTTTGTATTGTATATTAACATCAGAGAGTGTGATGCCTCCAGCTTTGTTCTTTTTCTTTTCCTTCAAGATTGCCTCAGCTACTTGGAATCCTTAGAGGTTCTACATGAATCTTAGATGATGATGATTGTCTTTTTTTTTTCTTTTTTTTGGAGGAACTCACTTTGGCTCAGGCTAGCCTTGAGCTCATGATCCTCCTGCTTCAGCCATCTGAGTAGTTGGGATTAGAAGCAAGTGTCATTAGGCCCACTTAGAAATGTACTTTTCTATTTTTTTGAAGGGAATAGAACAAAACATTAAAACAGAACAAAACAAAACAGTGAGAACAATACTGAATTTCAAAAACAAGACAGAAGGAGATCCCCTATAATTGCTATATTGTGTATTGTTATCCTCTAAAGAGATGCTCAGACTACCGGCACCAGGCTTGCAAAGTCAATCAAGTAATACAAGCATTAAGTCATTTTTGTACCTCAGTTGCTATCATCCCAGCCTGCGTTCCTCTGAATCAGCCAGTTGCCCATGGTGGGGGTTCTTCTTGTCTCCCAGTCCATGCACTGGCTGGCTCACAGGAAGGGCAGGCTGACTTCTTGATTCTTTTCCAGGTCAATGACTGCCACTGGCTCACAGGAAAGGCAGGTTGATTTCTTGGCTCTTTTCCTGGCCCGTGGCTGTCACTGGCTCTGTATTTTTCTATTTGTATGAAGAATGTCACTGATATTTTGATAGGCATTGTGATGAATCTTAGATCATTAGGAGGTGTTACCAGGTAGCTTGTTTCTAAAAAAAAGTGGCTCGCCAACTAACCGTTACAGGATTTGGGTTCCTTGCCTCTCCTTCTGGAGTTAGATTCCAGGTTCTTCTCATCTCAAACAAAAAATTGGATGAAATGAGCAAAAAGCAGTGGTAAAGTTTATTTGAGAAAGTAAAAGTGAAGAGTGGGAGAGAAACTGGCTCTGCAGAGTGAGCTTGGGCTAAGTAAAGAAAAAAAGAGGGTAAAGGCAAAGATAAAAGTGCATGCTGCATCTGGGAAACACAGCATGGGCTATCATGGAAGGCTACCATAGCAAAGTCTTCACAGCCTTTATGTGTCTGTTTTGACAGTTTTTAACTCAAAGTCTATTTTATCTGATGTAAAGTATGGCTACATTTGCTTTCTTTAAATGCATAGAATATCTTCTTTCAATTACTTTCTGTAAGTACTGAAAATGCCTAAGCCTGGCTAAACCTAGTCCCTTGTAGGCTGTATGTGGTTGGGTACTGTTTTTTAATTCCTTTTACTCCATCTTTTGAATGGAGAATTTACTATTCACATTCAGAGTAATTATTGAGAGATAAGGAGTTACTAATGTCATTTGTTTACTTGTTTTCTGGGTGTTTTGTAGATTTTTTATTTCTTTCTTCCTCTATTCATATTTGTGATTTGGTTATTTTATTTACTGCTATGTTTTTTTTTTTTGTGTGTGTGTGTGTGGCACTGGGGATTGAACTCATGACCTTGCGCTTGCCGGGCAAGTGCTTAGATCGCTGAGCTAGATCCCCAGCCCTGTTTTTGAGACAGGGTCTCACTATGCCATTCAGGCTGGCCTTGAGCTCACTTTGTAGCCCAGGCTGGTCTCGAACTCACGATGATCCGCCTGTCTCAGCCTCCCGAGTGTTGGGATTAAAGGCGTGAGAAAACACACCCGGCTTACTGCTATGTTTTGATTCTTTTCTCTTTATTGCTTGTGTATCTGCTATACTTTTTGCTTTGTCATTACCATGTAGTTTGCATACAATATTTTATAATAATAACACTTTAACTTCAGTTGCACTTTTTTCTTTGCACTGTTGGGGCTGATGCATGCTAGCTAGCGGTCTGTGATTGAGCTATATCTCCAGCCTACCATTCTAGACTTTAAACCTCTGCACTAATTTGTATTTTTGTGTCACAATTTATGTATTTTGTATTATTTATTTTTTAAAGCATATTGGGCCTGGCATGGTGGCTCATGCCTGTAATCCCAGCACTCAGGAGGCTGAGACAGGGGGATCGTTGTGAGTTTGAGACCAGCCTGGGCTACAAAGTGAGCTCAAGTCCAGCCTGAATGGCATAGTGAGACCCTGTCTTAAAAAAACAAGGGCCGGGGATCTAGCTGAGTGACCTAAGTGCCTGCCTGGCAAGAGTGAGGTCATAAGTTCAATCCCTGGTGCTGCAAAAAAACCAAAACAACAACAACAACAACAACAACAACAACAAAATTGAAGTTATTGGTATTTTTCACTGTTTGGCTTCTAACTTTCATATTAGAGATATATGTGATTTACAGAGAGCTGTAACATATGGGTTTTCTGGCTTTGACTAAATAACTATCTTTACTAGTGAATTTCATACTTTCATATATTTTCATGATAGCAATTAGTGTCCTTTTATTTAGAGTAACTGCCTTAAGAATTTCTGGTAAGGCAGATATAGTGGTCACGATTTTGCTGGGCTGAGAAAGATTTTATTTCTCTTTCATTTCTGAAGGGCAGCTTTACCAGGTGTAGTATTGCTGGCTGCCGGGTTTGCCCTCTTAGCGCTTTGAATACCTCATTCTGTTCTCTCCTGTCCTGTGGAGTTCCCGCTGAGAAACCAGTTGATTGTCTATTGAGCCCTCTCTTATTTGGGACTTGCATGCACCTACAGCCAGCACCACGTGGAAATGCCAGAATGGGCTGCCAGCTGGAGCAGTATTCAGGCTCCCTTCTTTCTTGGCTGTAGGAGTTGAGTGCCTATGAACTATAACCTGAGGAACAACTTTCCTAGGGTGCTATCATTCTGGAACATGGTACTCTGGAGCTCTCTTCTCAAAACAAAGTCTTTCACTTTTGCAATTTTGAGGTTGCAAAGAGTGAAATCCTGTTGGTTCTTGTCATGTCTTCAGGTCATCTTTTCTCTTGATCTCTTCCTTCTCAGCAACCAATTTCTCCTCTACTCTATCTTTGCAGTCCACAGCTATACTGGAGCTCCTTTTCTGGCCAAACTCACAACATTTTAAATCATTCTACTGGGGTCTTTGCTTTTGATTTTCAACATAGATCTAGCTAAAAACCCCTAACAGTAGCCGTGCCACTGCCTCAACATTAGACTGTCTTTCTTCTATAAGATTATTTAGTCTCCCACCCTAATCACACTCTCACACAGAAATGAGCAAAATGCAGACAAACTTTCAGCCAAGGCATAACACACATCACACAGAGTCCAATAGTCAATGCAGTGCTTCTTCCCAGCAGAGACCTCCTGAGCCTGGTCTTTATTGGCAGCATTTCTATCAGCCTTCTGGTCGTCTGAGCTCTGATCAGAGTCTCCCATCAAGTACAGCTTAAGGCATTCCAGGACTGATTCTTCAGTTGTATTCTCCAAATCTTTCCAAACTTTTCCCACAAGTCAGTTCCAAAGGCTCCTGAACCACACGGTCAGGTACAGTCACAGCAATGACCCCATTTCTCTGGTACCAAAATCTGTTCTAGTTACTTTTCTTGTTGATGAGACTAAATGTAGATGGCCTCAAGTCACCAATAAAAAGAAACACAGGCAGAGTGGATCAAGAGACAAGATCCTTCAATATGCTGTATACAAGAAACACATTTGACTCAAAAGAAAATTCATGGACTGAAGGTTGGAGGGAACAAGACAATGCTCCATACGATGGGAACCCAGAAAAAAGCAGGGATGGCTTGCCCATCAACTGCAGAGTGGATAAGAAAGATACAGTATTTTTATACAATGGAAAGTTACTCACCTCTAAAGAAGGATAACCTCAAGGAACTTGAGATCATGCTCATGGGTGAAATGGTTTGAACTCACATGGGTGAACATCATATTGGCTCCCTAGTGTAAAAAACTGAAGGAGTTAGTGGGATCCAAAATGTGCAATAGATGTTGTGAATGTAAAAGGACAGGAAATGTCTAAAAAGGGAAGGTGGTAGCCATTGTTGATTTCCTATTATCTTGTTTTGAAGTCCTGTATCTCTTTCACTGTTTTGTTTTGTTTTGATTGGCTTTATTCTGCTTCATTTTGTTTGAGTTTATTCTCTTTGAAATAAAATTTAAAATAAAATTAAAAAAAATCTTGCTGATGTCCAAGAAATCTGTACTTTTATTTTGCTTGAAGCATAGGTGAACTCTTGTTCACTTTTTATTCTCATTGTGCAGTTGAGAGCTAACATGCAACAAACGTACAGTAAGTCTTCAGTGACTTTGTACTCTTTCCCCCCTCTTCTCTAGGGTGTCCTCAGCAGGAAAGTGACATTGCCTTCTTGATTGATGGCTCCGGTAGCATCAAAATAGATGACTTTCAGAGGATGAAGGAGTTTGTCTCAACTGTGATGGTCCAATTTGACAAGTCTAAAACCTTGGTGAGGGCCAATGGGGAAGCTGAGGAGTAGCCTCTGTGAGGTTGGGAATGCATGGCAACTGGACCTCCACTTGCCCTCTTAACACAAGTGCAGACACAGCACCTTGACTGTTGTGCTATTTCACAATTCTCTGCTGTTTGGATGCAGCCTCCACCTCCTCTCAGTCCTGGTAAAACAGGCAGTGGTGAATGATTGGTGGGGGACAGCATGGGAGATGAGCCACATGCCTTCTCTTGCTGAGTTCTAGTATTGAGAAGAAGTGGAAGCCGTGGAGATGGAATCTGGAAATTGGTGCATTTCATGATTTGGGAGGGCTTGCTGGGGAGGAGGGGCACCTTCTCCAGGGTGATGCCAGGTTCCCTGTTCCCAGTTCTCTTTGATGCAGTACTCAAATGAGTTCCGGATTCATTTCACCTTTGATGATTTCAAGAAAAACCCTAACCCGACATCTCTGGTATCCCCAATAAGACAGCTTCAAGGGTGGACATACACTGCCACAGGCATTCGCAAAGTAATGTGAGTTCCTTGCGCGTTGCTGAGGGTGGAAAGGGGAGGAGATATTTTAGCTAGGCTTTGAAGGATGAGGAGAGTTGTTCAGAAAGGGCTGGGGTGAAGCATATTTCCAGAAGAGGGAACAGCATAAGCAAAGTGTTGAAGGAGGAACTGTGCGTAACAAAAAACAAAACAAACAAACAAAAAACCCCCAAAAACTAAGTTGGGAGTAAAAGGGGAAGTAAAGGGGGGATTTGAGGGAAGGGGCTAGGAAATGGGTTGAGTCTGGGCCACCAAAGGCAGCTCTGTAGCAGTGTGAATTGATGGATGGCTCTAAGTTGTGGGGAGACATCACATCTTGTTTTGGAAATTTCACCATGATTTCATTGTGTGTTTACAATGTGAAGTCAGGCTGGCACACAGCGCAGAAAGATGAGGAGAGAGGTACTGTGGTATATTCTAGGAGAGAGACAATAAAAGCCCAATTAAGTCTATTTCTTGTTTTAAAATTTCTAAACTTACGTCATAGTATTCAATTTAAGATATAAAACTATGCAAAAGCACATGAAGTCCATGAAAGCTTTCTTCTCTCTTCTCCCCTTCTCTGCTGCCTTTCCCTTTCTTGGGAGCAGTCATATCTCAGCAGTAAGTGTCAGGGGAGACAGACACTGGCTATGTCTATGTCTATGATGTTGCTGATGTTTCCTCTCTAGCTTTCACAGCATCTCTGTCTATTGCATTTGACAGAAGAGAACTGTTTCAGAAGGACAGTGGAGCCCGGGAGAATGCCGTCAAGATCCTAGTCGTCATCACAGATGGAGAGAAGTATGGTGATCCTTTGAGTTATGAGAGTGTCATCCCTGAGGCAGACAGACGGGGCATCATTCGCTATGCTATTGGGGTAGGAAATGTGACTCGTGGGCCTGGTGCTTCTGTGGAGAGTTTCTACCTGGGTACACCCATCCTTGATTTGCAAATAGTGGTAAAATAAAAGTGAGGTCAGGGTTCCTGCTAGTCCCCACACACCCATATCACTTAGCTGATGTCATAGGGATGCTATATAGTGAATCATCCCAAAATTCAGTGGCTTAAAACAGTAAGGAAAGCCAGGCCTTTATTCTTTATTCCTTTATTCTTTATTCTTTGGTGCAAGCCTGTAATCTCAGCGCTCTGGGCGGCTGAGGTAGGACGATCATGAGTTTGAACTCAGCCTGAGCAACTTACTACTTAGTGTGATCCTGTTTCAAAAAAATAAAGAATGAAACAGGCTGGGAATGTAGCTCAGCGTGAAGGCCCTTGGTTCAATTCCCAGTACCATATGAAAAAAGTAACTTTATCAGTCCACTGGATAGTTTTCCTGTCTCAGCTGGGGTCACATTTGTAATCAGCAGTGGGCTTGTGGGGAGAGCTGCTCATCTTCCCCAAGATCCCCCCACTTTTGAGGGTTGCCATGTATGTCTGTCTGCAGATGGCCTTGGTTGAAACAACTGGGGTGATTTGGGTCTTTTGGCTCTTGGGCCTCGTTCTCTAGTGGGCTGGCCTTGGTGCACCCCTATGATGATGGCAGAGGAATAAGACAGCGAATGGGAATACTGCAGGTGCCTTTTCAAGCCTCTGTCACATTTGATAACGTCCATGGGCTAAATCAAGATCCATGGCTGAGCCCAAGAGGATGAGTGGGGCAGGTGACTTCATCCAGAGTAGGAGGGCGCAGCAAAGTTCTGGGGAAAGGGCTTGGATTGGATTTAGGAAGAGGCGAAGGGTTGGAATCATCAATATAAACAAACTACCACAGCACCTTGTGTGATACAGAACAAAGCAGCCTCACTACAGAATGAGACACTGTCTAAAAAAAAGTATCAATATTTTAATACTTAATTTTTTGAGACAGCTTGAGCTTAGTACAAGTTACCTTTGGCCTCTGCAATTACAAGAGGTGCTCAAAGTGGTGGCCACCAGCTCCCATAGCTCTCATAGCTTGGCATGTAAGAAGCACCTTCATAGGCTGGGGATATAGCTCGGTGGCATAAGGGCCTGCCTGGCAAGTGCAAGGTCCTGAGTTTGATTCCTGGTACCAAAAAAAGAAACACCTTCATATTCGTAGAAAATGCTCCCTTTTGTCTGGAGGGAGGTCAGCCCCTTCCAGGAATGGCAGAGCAAAGAGATAAAAGCCAAGTTTAAGTTCCTGGTGCTCCCTGCTCAGTGTACAACCTGCTCAACCATACAGTAATTGCCAGCCTGGTCTCAGGGGTTGTCTGGTATATTTTCTCATTTGTCAAATAAAATTTCTGATTATTTTCCTAAGGAATTTTTTTTTTTTTTGCTAGATGCTGCTGTTACTCCCAGGTATTATCTGATTTGTCCTTTATTCTTTGGTAACAGGTGGGAAATGCGTTCAGAAGTAACCTCCAAGAACTTAATACGATTGCGTCTGCACCATCTCATGACCATGTGTTCCAGGTGAATAACTTTGAAGCTCTGAAGACCATTCAGAATCAGCTTCAGGAAAAGATCTTTGCAATTGAGGGTGAGTGGGGGCATTGGTGTTTTCCGAGGAGCTCCAGATACTGACTAGGCCCTCCTAGGCCTTAGTATTTTGAACCTCAGCATTGCTCTCTCCTAGTCACCTGGGCTTCACTTAGCCAATTCCTTTGAATCCAGAGAACCTAGGCTGATAAATTGAAGTATGGGGGAGTCACATCCCACACAGTGTTTCCCCGCAAAAGTGGATGTGTTGTCAGCATTTGTTTGTTTAGAATAGTGCCTGGTATACAGAAAGTGCTCAATAAATTAAAAAAAAATTCTACCAAGAAATATATACAACTGGCTGTGGTAGAGCACACCTGTAATCCCAGCACTTGGGAAGCTAAGGCAGGAGGATTACCATGAATTCAAGGCCAGCCTGGGCTACATAGTGGAGTTCAAGGCCAGCCTGAACTACAGAATGAGACACTGTCTAAAAAAAAGTATCAATATTTTAATACTTAATTTTTTGAGACAGCTTGAGCTTAGTACAAGTTACCTTTGGCCTCTGCAATTACAAGAGGTGCTCAAAGTGGTGGCCACCAGCTCCCAGACATTTATTAGTATGGCGAACTGCTACTTGGTCTCTGAGATTGCTGCATATGCATTTTCAATTTCTTCTCTAAGACTGGCAGTGTAATACTGGGTTTTCTGTGACATACGACATTCTTTAGGGTCTTCCATAGACAAAAGTATTAAAATAGTTATGCAAGTTTTTTTTTTCCTGAAATGTGTATTTATTTTTCTGGCAGACTGTCTATACATAATCCTGGGGACCTGGGGATTGAACCCAGGGCCTTGGCACTGAACTAAAACCCTACCCCTTTTTATTTTTTGGAGAACCGGATCTTATTAAGTCTCAAAATTGTCCAGGCTGGACTCAAATTTGCAGTTCTCCTGCCTCAGCCTCCCAAGTTGCTGGGATTACAGGTGTCTGCCACCATGTCTGGCTTCAGTGGGTGTTTACTCAGTGGAAGAATTTAGAAATTGAGGACTTTCATGTACAATCTGTGTTTATGTCTTCTCTTGAAAAGTTGGAAGATTAGACACCTTGAGGCCCACATTCTCACTTGACATAAAGATGCTGCAGTAGCTTGGCTGCGGTCCCTTGAAGACTGCAGGGCCCACCTGAGCCTCCCTTTCTGAGCTCCTCTGCTTTCTTTAATGTTAACGATTTCTCCTCCTCCCAGGTACTCAGACAGGAAGTACCAGCTCCTTTGAGCACGAAATGTCTCAGGAAGGTTTCAGCGCAGCTCTTGTTTCTGTAAGTAGCCCTTCATGGACTTGGGGTGGATGTGGGACAAGGAGAAGCCAAAGAAGAGGGGAGTGGCTAGGGGGGCTCTTCGTGATGGCTTCTGGGGTTCGGGAGGAGGTACCTCATTGATAGGCAGCTGTGGTCTCTTTCTTCATGATTCTGTTCAACTCCTTTTCCCAGAATGACCCCTTGCTGGGCTCTGTGGGTAGCTTTGACTGGGCTGGGGGAGCCTTTCTGCATGGATCAAATGGAAAAGTCACCTTCATCAACCAAACCAGAGTGAATTCAGACATGAACGATGCTTACTTGGGTAAGTAGAGAAAGGCATGTGCTCCTCTAAGAAGGAATAAGTATGTAGTGTACTTGATTAATACAGATCCTGCTGAATCTTTCTGCTGGATAGCTGTAAAGACAGAAATTTCAAAATTGAATTTTAATAAGTCAGGTGTGGTACAAATGCCTGTAATCCCAGCATTTTAGGAGACTGAGACAGGAAGATCATGAATTTAAGCCCAGTCAGGCCACTTAGCTACTTAGCAAAACCCTGTCTCAAAATGAAAAATAAAAAAGGACTGGGTTCAATTCCCAGCATTGAGGAAAAAATATGTTCACAAAGAGGAATATAGCACAGGTCTCAGTTATGATAGGCTACCAAGCATGGGATGCCCCATTGCCCCTCCTCAAGGCTGAATGGCAGAAAGGGAGGTGGGGTCCGTGAGGGAAACACTTGGCACTCAGACCATCATCTTTAGGTTATGCTGCTGCAGTCATCGTGAGGAAGTGGGCACAGAACCTGGTTCTGGGGGCACCTCGGTATCAGCACACTGGCCTGGTGGTGATGTTCAAACAGAATGCTGGTGCCTGGGAGAGCAATGCCAACATCCAGGGCAGCCAGGTAAGTGCAGAGTGTGTGAAACACAGATGTGCAGAGCACTGGGGGCCGAGAGGCTCCAGGACAGACTGCCTGATGCCGTGCATGGCGGAAGTGCCTTGAGGAGCCTTCACAGGATTTGAGCTGAAGAATCATGGGGTCAGATTTGGATTTGAGGATGCTGTGTCGTCAACCTTTTAAAAGGTTGTTTAAACAACAATAAATAGCTGTGTTCGATCTGCATCGAGTTCTTTGTGATTCTACCTGTATCCAGAATTAGTGTTTAACCAGTGCATAACCGATATAGCCACGTTAATTTTTTTAAATGTTGAAATAATTCCATGTCTGTGTATGATGGCTCTGTTTTTAACAAAAAACAACCCAAATTTCCTCCAACTAGGGAATGCATAAACAGACTGAGGTGTGCTTATATAATGGAATACTCATATTGGATACCAATATGTGCAACAGTTTTTCTTGTTGTTGAGATAAAATACCTGACACTTAAAATTAGAGAAGGAAAGGTTTATTAAGTTTACTGTTTTTTGGAGGTTTCAGTCCATACTCAGCTGGCTCCAAGGCAGGGTAGTGTGGCTGAGGGGCAGCCATTCATGGTGGCCACAAACTACAAGAGGGAACAGGGCAAAAAGGGGAAAGCACGCCTCCTTCCTGCCCCTATATTGCATGCTGGTTCTCTGCCCCTGGGCGGGTGCCACACTCACACCACCAATCCCAGAGCTAGAAAATTAACCAATCACAAATGCTAGACCCAGCCACGTACACTACAGCATGAGGCTTAGAGGGGGCCACGCAGACACAAACCATAGCAAACAACATAGATGAATCTTGAATGCATTACTCTAAGTGGAGGAAGCCACTTCCAAAAGGCTACATACTATAACATTGAATTCATATAACATTCTGGAAAAAGCAAAGTTATTGGGACAGAAGACAGATTAGTGGTTACTAGGGATTGGTGATTCAGAGACAGGCTGACTGTGGTGAGCATGAGGGGATATTTTGGGGATGAATGAAACTATTCTATAACTTGACTATGGTGATGATTGGATAACTTTATATGTTGTGACAACTCTAAAACCATGTACTAAAAAGGCTGAGTTTATATGTAACAACCTAACAAACATGAACTAAAAGCAATAGAAATTCTATTGACTTTAGTAAGAAACCTAAATGCCTTTGATGGGTTTAATCAGTTAGTCTTCCCTCAGTGGTGTATGGGGCAGAGGTCATGTTGCCATGAACCATGGTATGATGTCCTGTCTACCTGTCCTTTCTAGAGCTTGCCCAGGTTGAAAACTGCCATATATATGTGTGTCTGTGTCTCTAACACCCAGCCTTGTGGTTGACAAATAACAGACCCTTGTTTGTTGAATGAATTAATCCATAATTAAATGGAGGAATCCTATGGAAGAATTCTACATATTGACATTTAAAAAAATTTTTTAGACTGATAGGCAGACATTATTTCTCATATCACACTAGAAATTTCTGAGTTGTTATTTTTAATCCAACTGGTCAGTGCTTTACTAGTCAGACTGCCCGCTTTGACCACCCTCACCTCAAGATTTTCATTATCATGAAAGGGTATCCTGTCTGCTCATGTAGGTTTTTCTCTTGGGATGAGTCCCAGGCCACTGCTGCCTGACTCCATAATAATGGTCGTCTAGCTCATAGCACATCAAAGAAGAATTTATAATGAATCATCTAAAAAACACATCTTCCCCAAAAGGTTGTCCTCAGCAGGCATGAGTTTTTCTACACTGAAAGAAAACCTCTACATCCCGCTTTGGGTGGGAAGGCGTATGAGATCCCAGCCCATCTCTTTCAGATCGGCTCCTACTTTGGGGCCTCCCTCTGCTCTGTGGATGTGGACAGAGATGGCAGCACTGACCTGGTCCTCATTGGGGCCCCCCATTACTACCAGCC
>RJWT010031001.1:0-14498 GCA_004365215.1 Cuniculus paca | reverse complement strand
CATTTTAGGTATACACAATGATCACATTCACCATAGGAAATCTGTACTGTACATGATATATCTTGATTCTTTTTTCCTCCATTCTTCTGCTTTCCCTTCAACCCCTCTTCCCGTCCCTATTTACAAAAGCTTTGTTTCCATTTTTTCCTTTCTTGTTTTTTTTCTTTACCCTTCCTTCCTTTCCCTCCTCCATCCCTAGTTCCCCTCCTCATTTGAACATTTTCTTCCTATGTCACAATATCTCTTATATATTTTTGCCCTTATTAAACTTTTGGTTTCTCACACCAGAGAAACTATGTGACGTTTACACAAATGTGTCCAATTTATTTCACTTAAGAGTATGTTCTCAATGTGCATCCATTGAGCTAGAAATGTCTCAAATTTATCCTTCTTTATAACTGAGTAGTACTCAGTTATATTGTACCATTGTATGAAAAGAACCACATCTTTACTCATTGGTTGATGGACCTTTGGGCTATTCACAAGATTTAGTTCTTATCAACTGTGCTGCTATAAACATGGGTTTGCATTTTATCCCTGTAGTATGATGTTTTTAATTCTTTTGGTAAGATACCAAGAAAAGGAAAACCTGGGTTCAATGGGACATTTAGTCCTAGTTTTCTGAGGAATCTTCACACTGATTTCCACAGTGGTTGTACCAGTCTACACTCTCACCAACAGAGGAGAAGAATTCCTTTTTCCCCACAGCCCTGCCTGCATTTGTTATTGGTTGATTTCTTGATGATAGCCATTCTTTCTGGAGTGAGATGGAATCTCAACATTGTTTTAATTTGGATCTCTTGAGTGATTAATAATGTTGAACTTTTTTTGTATGTTTATTTGCTGTTTGTATTTGTTCATCTGAGAATTGTGTATTCATTTCAGATGCCCATTTTTGGATTGCGAGTTTAAATGTGGGGGATCTTTTTTTTATTTTTGAGTTCTTTGTATATTTTAGATAATAGTCCTGTTTTGGAGAAACAGCTGGAAAGATTTTTTTTCCCACTCTGTGGGTTGTCTCTTTACTTTCTTGGTGGCTTCTTTTACTGTGAAAAAGTTTTTAATAAGATGAGGTCCCAGTTGTTGATACTTTGTGATAGTTCCTGTGTGATCTGGGTTTTGTTCATAAAGTCTTTGCCTACACCAGTGCCTTCAAGAGTTTTACCTATTCTGTTTTCCAGCTGATTTAGTGTTTCTGTTTGAATATTTAGATCTTTGATCCATTTCAAATTTAGTTTAGTGCATGGTGAAAAAGATATGGGTTTGGTTTTAATCTTCAGCATGTGAAAAGCCAATTTTTCCAGCACTATTTATTAAAGAAGCTTTTTTCCTGTGAATGTGTTTGGCTCCTTTGTCAAAGATAAGGTGACTCAGTATGTCTGGAGTTGTTTCTGCATCTTGTAATCTGTTCCACTGATCCTCTGGTCTGTTTTTTTTTTTTTTCCAGTACTATGCTGTTTTTATCACAGTAGTTTTGTAACACAGTTTCAAGTCAGAGATTGCAATGCCCCTTGCCTTGCTTTCATTGCCCAGAACTACTTTCACTATTCTAGGTCTTGTCTGGTTCCAAATGAAGTTTAGAATTATTTTCTCTAATTCTATGAGATATGCTGTTGAAATTTGATTAAGATTGCATTAAATCTGTATTACAATTTGGGGAGTATGGCCATTGGCTCCTCTTACCCAAAAACAAGGGGTACCTTTCCTTTTTCTGATCTTCTCTTCAGTCTCCTTTTTCAGAATACAGTTGTTTTCAATGTAGAGATCTTTCACTTTCTTTGTTAGATTAATTCCTAGATATTTCGTTTTTTGTGATGCTATAAGATGTTGTCGCCCTAATTTCTCCCTCAGTGAGTTTGTTATTCGTGTACAAAAAAGCTACTGATTTTGGAGTGCTGACTTTGTATACAGTTATGTGACTTAATTTGGTTATTAAATATAGAAGAGTTTTGGTGGAGTTTTTGGGGTCTTCAATGTAGAGTACTATGTCATACACAAGTAATGATAATTTAGCTTCTTTCTAACCTATCTTTGTTCCTTTTACTTCTTTCTCTTGTCTCATTGCTTTGACTAATGTTTCCAGAACTATATTGAATAAGAGTGGAGACAGTGGACATCCTTGTCTTGTTCCTGATTTTAGAGTGAAAGCTTTCAGTTTTTGTCAATTTAGTATAATGTTGGCTGTTGGTTAGTCATAAATGGCTTTTATCAGATTGAGATAAAGACCATCTCTTGCAATTTCCTGTAGAGTATTTTTCATGAATGGGTACTGAACTTTGTGAAATGCTTTTTCTGCATCTATTGAGATGATCATATGATTTTTGTTCTTGGCTCTGTTAATATAGTGTATTACATTTATTGATTTGCATATGTTGAATCATCTCTGAATCCCTGGGATGAATCCTACTTGGTCATGGTGTGTAATATTCTTGATAATTTGCTGCATTCTATTTGCTAGTATCTTATAAAGGAATTTTGCATCTATGTTCATTAGGGAGATTGGCCTGTAGTTCTCTTTTTTGGTTGAATCCTTTGATTTTTTTTTTTTTTTGAATCAGGGTAATGCTTGCTTTCAGGAATGAATTTGGGAGAATTGCTTCTCTTTCAATTTAAGAATTTGAGACATAATGGCATTAAATCTTCTCTGAATTTCTTGTAGAATTCATCAGTGAATCCATCAGGACCTGAGCTTATCTTTGTTGGTAGGGTTTTAATTACATCTTTAATTTCATTGACTGATGTTGGTTTATTTAGAATTTTCATATCTTCTTAATTCAGTTTTGGTAATTCGTATCATCTAGTCATCCGTGCATTTCTTCTGCATTTTCCATCTTATTAGAATACAGGTTCTTGAAGCATGTGTCAATGATCTTTTGGATTTGTGGTATCTGTTGTGATTTCATTCTTTTCATCTCTTGTTGCATGGATTTGAGTCTTTTCTTTCTTTTTTTGGATAAAGTTGGCTAAGCATTTGTTAATTTTATTTAATCTTTCAAAGAACCAACTGTTTGATTCATTGATTCTTTGTATTGTTAGTCTTGATTGAATTAATTTCTCCTCTGATCTTTATAATTTCCTGTCTCATATGAACTTTGGGTTTGATTTCTTTTTCTCAGTGTTTGAGGTTCAACATTAGGTTGTTTATTTGAGCTCCTTCTGTTTTCCTGATGTGAGAGTTCACTGGTATACATTTCCCTCATCATACTGCTTTCATTGCATCCTGTAAATTCTGTTATGTTGTATTGGCATTGTCATTTAATTGTAGAAACTGTCAAATTTCTTCTTTAATTTTGTCTGTGACCCCTTGGTTTATGAAGTTCTTGTGTTTTATTTTGCCATTAATTTCCAATGTCATTGCACTCTGGTCTGATAATATGCACGGGACAACTTGAACCCTTCGCATTTACTTAAGCATGTCTATAAGCGAGTATGTAGTCTATTTTGGAGAATGTCCCATATGCAGCTGAGAAGAACATGTATTCTGATGTTGTTGGATGATCATCCATTTCTAAGAGTCTTAATAGTTCTAGTATTTCTGGGAATATGACTCAGTGGCACAAAACCTGCCTAACAAGCACAAGGTCCTGAGTTTGATTTTTGGTACCAAAAAAAAGAAAAAAAAAAGCTTTAGTATTGCTGAAAAGTTCAAGTCTTATATAATACTCAAGGTCTTTTTACTCCTGATATTTACCTTAGATTTGGCTAAAAGCAGCCAGCAGTACCCATGCTACAGACTTGAAATTTCCTCTGCCAAACCGGTCTGCCACACAAAGTCTTAGGATATGGGAAAAACAGACAAGTTCTCTACCAGAAGGAAACATATATGACCACTAGTCCAGTTTCCAATAAAATTCTCATTCGGATCTGAAAACGCATAACCCTAGCCTTTTACTCTCTGTGTTTCTGTCTGCATTCTGAGTTCCAATCAGCATTGCCCATAAACCTCTGTTTACTGCAGTCTGGGGTTTCTCCACCCCACTTCTTCAAACTTCTCCTCCTGAGAATAAGTTCCAAAGGTCTGAACCACTTGGTCAGGTATAGTCACAGCAATGGCCCACTCATTGTACCAATTTTCTTGGTCACTTCTTTGCTTGGACAAAATACTGACATCCATAACTTAAAGGAGTAGAGGTTTATTTTGGTTTACAGTTTCAGTGGATTCAGACCATGGCCAGCTGGATCTAAGACAGAAATAGCAAACGGAATCAATAGAAAATATTTGTGCAATTATTCAAGGGTACTTATTAGGTAGGCTTACAGGATCAGAGTTAGCAGAGTCCTCAATGGCAGTGAGAGATTGGAGGAGTAGGTAGTATGGCAGAACATCACAGCGGAGGAAAGCTGTTCACTGCTTGATGTCCAAGATACAGAGGAGGAGAGAAGAGCCAGTGGTGAAAAATATACTCTTTCTGGTCGTGCCCCCAGTGACTCACTCTCTCCAACCAGGCCCTCTGAATATACACTTTTGGGGATATTCTAGATCTGAATCTTAACATTATCATAGAAACCTATTTCTCCTATGAGGCTATGAGCTTCAGGAAGATTAGAATCTGTCTGGCTTAATGCGCCATTTCTGGTGTCTAAAATAGTGCCTAGGATGAAGGCGTTCTTCAGTAACTATCTGTTGAATGAGTGAATTTAGAGACTTTTCTGCAAGCCTACTGTTATGATTGATACATTGTGTCAACTTCAGAAGTTTAGAAATTTAACTAAGAGACTCTGCAGGGAGTCAGGATCCTTATTTTGTAAATATCCTCAACCTGTGCAAGAGGAGGGCAGAGAGGTGGTGAGAGTGCTACACTTGCCCTGGTAGGAGGGTAGCCTGCCTTCAGTATAAGGGAGAAGAGGCTTGTTCTCTATGATTTTGCTCTGGCTGCTTTTTTTGGCCGCTGCCTTGAAGTGTTGACCCTGTGCCATAGCACCCTGACTTGGAGTCAGCCGATTATAGACTGAAACCTCCACAAACAGTGAGCTAAATACGCTTTTCCTTCCTTCATTTTGGGTGTTGGGTATTTTGTTTCAGCAAAGAGGGAAAAGTAACCAAGACAGTAAGTGAAATGGGTTTAAACAGTACATATTTTGTTAGTTTTGCAAATTCTTATTGTTTAATTTTTGGCAGTGAGTATCCATTTTTGTTTGTGGAACAGAAGAAAAATCATTTTATTTCCCCTTATGTACTACTGTACTTTGGAATTTTACCACAACTCTCCATTCAGGAGGTAATGGTAAAGTTTGGAGACATTTTTGATTTTTGTAACTGACAGAGTATGTTATGCTGCAGTAACAACTCTCAATGGCTGAATTCAACAAAATTTCATTTCTTCTTCAGAGTCAAATGTGCATCCAAGTGTCCAAGTTATTTCTGTGTGAGAACTCAGCAGTCCACTCTGCAGAAGTGGGACATCCAGAATCTGCACAATTTGGGAGAGACAACCTTATTAGTTAGTATGACAGAGAAGAATATAGAAAACTGCTGGTTAACTCTTTATTGCTTTCACCTGGAATTGGCACAAGTGATTGCTATGAATGTTTCATTGACCCAGAAAATTATATGCCATGCCAGATTCAGGACCTTAGAGAAGTTTAATTCCCTAGTGTTGCATATGAGGAGCAGAAATATTGTGGAATATGAGCAATATCTGTCATAGTTGCTGTAGTAGTTGCTTAACTTTACATATGGCTCAGTGTGGTTAATAAGAAAGGCTATTTGCTAAGTGTACATCTGCCTCATCTCACGCTGAATTATGCTAACCACACTATGCTTAATTTGAGTTTCTATTAATATCACACATTCATGTATCTAACGAATTCTGAATGTTAGTGCTTTTCAATAGAAGTCTTTACCAGATGCTATGGTCTCTGGTTTTACAAATAGGCTATCATATTCCACAGAATCCTGAATGCTCAGGGGAAAAAAATAGTGGTCTTTTCCTTTTACATAATGGTAAGTTTTCAAAACATCATTTTGGCAGTAAAACAAAAATTAAAATACTTCAGAATAAAAATGATAAATTTTTAAGGGAAAATAAGAGACCTCAGTGAAATGCTGTGCTGGACAGGCTGCTTCTACCCCAATAGACAGTACTTTCTTTGCTACAAAGAGTGCTTTACTAGACAGGGTTGAAAAGCACTGCTTGTATACCTAATTTTAATTCCACTTTGATATGGATGTTTCCCTCATTCTTGTGGTAGGGCTTTCTAGAGAAACACAATTGATAGAAAATATGTGTATAATTATGCAAGGGGATTTCTTAGGTAGCTTGCAGGATCAGAGACAGATGAGTGCACCATGGCCCTCTGCACCCTGGAGAGATAGAGGCTCCAGTAGCTGCTCAGCCAAGGAAGATGGAATTTGCAGAACAAGAACCATCAGGAATGTAGCACCAGCCCGAGGTTGAGGGCTGGGAAGCTTCCTGGAGAGTTGTCGGTGTGAGTCTGCATTGGAAGGCTGAAGAAACAAGACTGGAAGAACTATGTCCAAAGGTGGTGGCGGAAAGGACTCACCCAGTCAAGACTGGAGCTTTTTAAAATGGGACACTTCATTTTTACCTTCCATGTTCCATTCAGGCTGCAAGCCTATTGGTTGGCATCAGCCACAGTTGGGTGAATCTTCCTCTCTCATTTTGCTGGCTTCCATGCCAAACATCCACAGATGCCCTCAGAACTGAGCTTTACTGATACACACATTTTTTATTCCACTCAAGCTGACTTGTCGCAATTAGCAGTCACAGTCGTCTTCATTTTATGGAAATGACCATCTTATCATGTCTTTAAAAATGGTGCTGCTCCAGTAACTTAGTATTATATTCATCATAAAAATGGAACTTTCTTTTACAAAAAGAAATTCCAAATTTCTGTTCTGTATCTTAGCGGCTTAGTAGGAGAAACTGGATGATGCAATTGATCTCTGTGTTCATTATTCTAGATCAGTACATGGTACCGAGATGGTGGAGAACAACACCCACTCATCCTCATTTTATGATGTGATTTCACTTATAGTTCTTATTCCCTATAGCTGTCAATCTATTCATCCATTTATTCCTTCATCAAACAACGTTTTGGGCATCTGCCGTATGTGACTGGCATTATGTCTGTTTCTGGGCATAAGGGAAATATGAAAAAGTTCCTTCCCTGAAAGACCTTACATCCAGCTACAGAGGTAGTGAAAACTCTCATTGACCTATAATACGTGTATATTTGGTACTGAGATGTGACAGACCAAGACTCCAAACAATACCACAATGAACGAGAAGCAGTAGAGTGTAGTGTTCAAGAGAAGTGTTTTGGCAGCCAGACAGTGAGGCCTCAGGGATGTTCGTTAGCTGCTTCATACCCTAGTTTCCTCATATGTAAAACTTGTTTTATGAAAATTGTACTTATGTCGTAGCATTCTCAGGAGCGTGATATGTATGTTCTCAGGAGTTAGTACGTATAAAACACTATGTAAACGTTAGCACCTGCCACTATTTTTCAGTTTTTCCCCTCAAATACATATTTTTTTCTTTCCATTTCTCCTTTTATCCTCAGACCTAGTATAACTAGTATTATAAGTATGATATTTTGATATAAGGAATTTATAATTGATCTTGGGTCCTGTTTTTGATTCAGAGTTTCTAAATTCCTTGGAATTTACTGGGTGATAAGAGAGACTTTTTCTTCCAAATGAGGTGACGGTTGGTGGGCTACTTGATAGTTTCAGGATCGGAGCCAATCACCAAAGGGACTAAACCATAATTAGAGGCTTGGAGCCTATTCCTCCACACCCACATCCTCTAGTGAGGGGAGATGGATTGGAGATTGATCATTTCTATATAATAAAAGTTTTACAACAATTCTTAGAGGACAAAGTTTGGAGTGCTCCTGAATTGGTGAAATTAGTCAAAGAATTTCTTTGAGCTCCTGTTGTCTGCTTAATGATGCTCCTCAAAAGGAACTGAGCTGTCGTGAGTCCCCTCCCTGGGAATCACATCAACTGGGAACGACTAATTCTGATCACAGGGGAGGAGAGTGTAGGTTGACAGTCCCTACCCACACTGACTGTCACCTATTCTCTGGAGGGGATGTTCTGAGACCACCTACTGAAGACTTCTTACCTTCCTAGCAAGACAACCTTTATTTTCCACACATTTTCTCTCCCATGCTCCCAGAACTTGTATTGTCATGCCCTAGAAGCCCCAACCCGTATTTGTTTTAGTAGTTCAGGATGCTATATAGGTTTCGACCATCTGACCCTTTACATGTTATTCTTTGTGGACCTCCCATGTGTTTGTCTGTAATTAAACATGATTTTTCTCCTGTTGGTCTTAATTCATAGCTTAGCCAAGAAAAGTAGATGGGTGGTGAGCAGCCATTTTTCTTGCCTCTGCAATTTATTGCTGGTTTTCAGAAGTCCTAGGGACCTGGACTTGCTTGCAGCTGGCATATGAGGTAGAGGCAATCATGTGGATTTGATGCCAACTCCACGTAGTCCTATCAGGATTAAATTGAACTGAAAGACACCCAGATCAGACAATTAGGAGAATTGCTGAGTATGGAAACCTCACTTCTCCCCATAGTTGGTGGTCAGAGCTATTGTGAAAGTACAGAGAAAAAAAGTTCATTTTTCATCTAGAGTAATTTATCAGAAAATCTGTTAAAATATTGCCTGCAAAAAATAGAGGGGAAAAGAAGCCCAAAGAAAAAACAGGAAGAAATACACTGCTCCCATTTTCTGGTTTTATGTAAGGTTTTGTTTCTCTTGCTGTTATTTTTTAATCATAGGGAAAAGCCATTGAAAATCACATTTTTCAAGGGACTTAACCAGGTGAGACATTTCATCCAAGAGCAAGACAACCCCAATCAGAGGCTGCACTTTGCAGGAGCCTCCTCCACTTCTCTACGCTCTGAAACCCTGAAATGTCTCTTGTCTGCCTCCATCACCCGGCTCTTGCTCTGTGCCAGGAGCAGGCATTCATCAAGGGTGGCCAGAGCTGTCAGCAACCTGAGGGATTGACTTGGCAGCAGAGCGGCAAGTTCCTGCTCCTTGATAATTTTATGCTGCCTTTGTGAAAGAGCTTCACCAGTGTGATTTAACTTTGCAAAGGCACAGGTGTAGAAAGAACTCAGTGGAGACCTATTCTTTGGTAATATTTGCATTTTACAGGAAGCATACATATAAATTTCCTGTCCTATAGAATACAGCTTTAATCTTAATGAGTGCCATTTTGGCAGTTTCTTCAGAGAGTGGAATTAACATTCACATGAACAGGAAATGTTAAAGTGTTATTAGTCTCCTGAGGGTTTTGCTTCTGGCTCTGTGGTTTCAGAGATTTCATCATACTTTAGGAGTAGCAAAATACCATTATTTCGGCTTATTAGAGTGAAACTCCCTAAGGTTTCTGTGTATTTCAGGTGAGGGCTTAATTTTTCAAAATAGAAAAAAAATATTTTTCTGGACCCTAAATATAACCTGATATCAAAAATCAATTGAAAATCCAGCAAAAATTTGTCATGAGTGCTGTTATAAAGTTTTCTAGTGATTACTAACAGATTTCTTAATTATATAATTAAGTAATAATCATCAATATGATTCTGTGCTACTTTAAAAGTTCTGTTCATGTACTCATTGATTTACTCCTTGTCTAATGCTATGAAGAATTTAAGGTGACAAACCCAATTTTGTGCTGGTTTTCCACTATCTTTCTTTGTTTTTTGTTAAGAAATGCCTGGGTAAGAATTTGAATTTATGGTCATGTACTGTAACCAGGGCTTTGAGGTTGGTGTTTAATTTTTTGCTTTTATTGCCTGTCTTTTAAATATAGAGCCCTTCTTTTTCCAGGTCTTGAACATTTTGCCTTATAGAGATTCTTCGTTATTAGGATCATATTTTAGGTTTTGGTTTTATGGTAATCAGTACAAGAACAGCAAAACTTTTAACTTTTTACACACATAGGCACACTTACCTGCCTATAACATATAAAATTCAAATGATTGAATCTGGGTTTTTATTTTGCATTTTAAATCATAGCATGCTATTCTGTTATAACAAAGACAGCCAATACAAGGAGATTGGATAATGGGTACCAAAACACAGTTAGAAGGAATAAGTTGTAATGTGTTGCAGCACAGAGGGTGACTATTGCTCATAATAACCTATTATATATGTTATAAAGATCTTGAAGAGTCAAGCTTAAGGTCCCAAACATAAAGAAAGGATAAGGAGAGTGAAAGGCTAATTACTCTGATTTGATCAATGTATGCTAAATGTATATTGAAATATCACATTGTACCCCATTATTATGTATAATTCATCCCTATTAATTAGAAGCTCCCAAACAACAAAAGCAAAAACAAAGTTAGCAAAAAAAGAATATTTATGGAGGGCCTTATTGACCATGCACTCATCTTTTCATATCCTTCAGGGGTTGTTCAAGGTAGATCCTATTATTCCTATGCAAATGATAAGGTAATTGAAGGTCTCCGATGCTAAGGCACTTGGTCAATGCCATACAGCGTTAAGTGGGAAAGCAGGGGCTTGATTGGGTCATTTATTATTAGCTCTGAAGGTGCTGCTCTACGGTGCAGGTCCGGATCTTTTGCTGTGTACCTAGGAGAGAGTGGAAATGCAGAAGTCTGGGCCCCAGTGCTATGGGACTAAAATAGATCTGCAGTATAAGGCAATTCCCAGGTGACTTGCAGGCTCATTAAAGTTTAAGACTGGAAGCATGGTTCTTAAAAAATCGTTTCAGCATATTTAACGATATAAGGCACTGAAAAAAATTCCATGTGAGATGATTTTGGTCTCTGAGCTTTTACGATTGTTATTTAATTACAAGTTATAATTATATTTTATTATCTTTCAGCTATTCTGTTTCCACATCTAGCTCTGAGGTTGCCTAACAAGGGTTATGTGTTGTACTGGCAGCTGTGACATTTGTTAGAGATCTGTTTTGTTGGACTTGTTGCTAAAATGACCTTGTGATTATAAAACAAGAAGAATTGATTCTGTCCCAACTGCTTATCTCTCCCGCATTCAGGTGATCACATTCTCCTCCAGACTTAGCTTGCTTAATTTTTAAAAAATGCAACATTCTTCTTGTTTACACCTTCAAAACATTAGAAATGACTTCTAGCTGTAAAACCCACTTGAAACAGGCAAGGGAAAAAGAGAAATTATAGAAACAAGTTTAAGAAGGTAAAATGTACTTATATCATGCACATGAAATAAATTAGGTGCTTCTGTTTATCTTTTGGGCAGTGATGTCAAATGGAAATGTAAGATGCTGCTGAGTTATCAAAGTAGGATGCACAGAATCATCCATGTTCATCTGGAGACAAAGATATATTCCTGCTACTGAATACTAAGAAGAATATATTAGGCATCTCTCTGAGAGTTCATAAGGTACCGTATCATAAAATATTTTGCAAAAGATAAAAGCATTAAATATAGCTGTCTTATGCTAGCCTTCCATAAATACTAAGGTCATTACTTTGAAGTTGGGGTTTGTGAAACAGTTTTAGGGAGAATGAAAATATGATGGAATATATTGTTTCTTGATCAACCAACTAAATACAGTGATAGGAGTTTGAGGGCCTTGTCTAAATGTATAATTTAGTAGATCCCCTTAGACTGAGCCTCCCTCTCTATATTAGGTATGTCTGATGTGACTTTAATAAGCACTAGGTCTCAGTAAATTTGAATTTTCAGCTAAATATGTACAGTAATAAAATATCCTCTGTTGGCCCAAGGAGGCTTCAAGTCCCAGGCATGTCGGGTAGGAATGTTACCACCCCAGTGAAAAGCATTTTTGTCCTTAGTGGAAACTCTCACTGTTGCCCACCTTTTTTGATTAGATAATGGAGGAGACCATTATTTTGAGCTAACATAGGTTTGTCATCAACCCTGTGGGAGAAAGGGAGAAACAAATATCTCTAGAATCTTTCCTAAAATTGGCAAGGACGATTATTAAAGACTATGGCTAAATCCATGTGCATATTCATACTCAATGCATACACTCTGGTTGAAAGCAGATTTTATCTTATTTTATTTTATTTTTTACAGAAGATCAAGAGATCAACGTTTATTACCAACTTATAAATAACAAAAAGGGAAAAAACCTGCCCTCTGTCCTTTTTCTACTTCAGCCTCTGTATCTTTTGCTTCTTACCTTTTGGAGAATACATTGTGTAGTGAGGCTGCCATCTTTTTAGATGAGGGCAGAGATCGTGATCTTATTGTAACCTCTTTCCATACAAGTCTGAGAGGAAGGAAAGGCAGCTTCTCGGAAATTCCCTGGTGTGCTGGGCAGGATCTAGCAAAATTGGTTCCTTAAGCAGGAAGCCAGCTTCTTTTCTCTTTATTCTGCTGGCATAGCTGCATAATAATGTGCACCCCAGCGATTTTCTTCTCTCTTCTTTTTTTCCTGAATCATCTCAATATGAGGAAATTTCATAATCTTACTTTCTTTAAGATTTGGCTCCCCAAATGCTTCCTGCTTAACTTTATGTTGCTTATCACCATGTGTATTTGGTCTGTGCGTGGCAGCAGAAAATTCCTCCAAATCATTACCTTATGGGGGAAATGTTCCAAACAGGAATCGTATTCTTCACGTTTTGTCTGATCAAACACACCTTCCAAGCTATCGTTCATCTTTCTTCCTCTATTTGGATGTTTTTCTCCGTTTTGCTCTTGCTTCTTCACCTTTAAAATCGTGTTTTCAATGCCTGAACATACAGTCCATGTCTATTGTCTCTTCCTCATCTTGACTGACTGCTGTCCTTTATTATAGTGAAATCCATTTTATACCGAGGAATATCTGCTCCTGGATCTACACTCCACTGAATATTTTCGAGAACACCTCTTGGTTGCTGTTAGACTTTGTTTTGGCAATTCTGAAAAATTGATGCAAGTTCACATCCTCCAATAAACTGACCCGATTTGTACATTTATTGACTCATGAGAACGAGCACCCTTCATATCATCAAAGAGATTCTGTCTCCAAACTTTTATGTGGACATAGAGGGAACTTGAAAATGGGCTTTTCTTTTTTTTTTTTTTATTGGTAATGGTGTTTTATTGTCTGGATGGGATTTATGACAAGACTGGTGGGTGCACCCCTGTAAACAGGACTTCTGGAAGAATCTTTGGGTACCATGTAGCTCCCATCGAGCTCTTATAGCTTGAGAAAAAGCCCTTTGGAATGGGTTTAAAATCTTCGTAAACAGTGACTTGCTTAAATGTGCTTTTAGATATCTCATTCCTTGACTTTTCTCTTGATGCTAAATAGTTGGAAAATGATCAGCACATGCAGAGATTCATCCATAGTGTGGTCCCCATTCGTAGAAAACTGACTATCTGGTTCAAATCCTCCCCCAAATCATAAATTCCATTGTTTTAAACATATTTCAATATATATGCTAATTGATTTAATTTCTACTACTAGTTTGTCTTACTTCACTAAAAAGATTTGTGTTATTATTTCTTTTTTGTAGGAATCTTTCTGGTTTATGTCTTGTACGCCGAGTAACTACTTTGAAGATAACAATACAGAATGTCATAACTGTTGTTATTCTCCTATTAATTTATTATGAAACTTTTATTTTCTCATAAAATGAAAAGGGAGGCTGAGGGGCAGCTTACTTCTTGTTCACTTTGTTCCTCAGTTTTCTTCCTTGTGGACGTTCTGCCTCCCATCATTTCAGGGACACCATATGTTTATCAGTAGCAGCATCTTTAGTGTGGCCAAGGCTGTCCAGTCCATGTGTAGATTCATTTATATTTTTATGAATCTGCTTACTAGAAGATGACTGGCTAATGATTTTATTCACTCTTGACCCAAGACTACAATGTCTGAAAGAGTGCAATCTTCAGATTTTGATCTAGTTTTCACAGGTCTAGAAATAGAAGTGCTGCTAATGGGGGCTGTTTTCCAGTGTCCAAAAGAGAAGGGTACAAACCTGTATCCAAGCCAAAGCTACTTTTTACATTAGCGATAGCTCCAAATGCAGGAGATGACACACGAATAGTCAGTTCTTCTTAAGGAGGCGTCTTTGAAGTAGGACCTGAAATCTTAAACTGTCTTTAGTCTTTCTCATGAGTTCCTCAAAGGCTGTTTCCTGGGATCTCATCCAAGCAATGCACGAGGCTCATGGGACCTTGAGATCCAGATTCCTCTTGAACATCAATTCCAGCGTTTCAGTAACAGCTGAAGCTCAATTAGAAGATGGCTTATCAGGGGGACAACTGCTTGTTCCTCGTGTTTTAACCACTGTTTTAACTTCACTTTGATCATGAGCATCAGCTACTAGAATTTCCTTTTCATAATGTTGTGACTGAGACGAGGACTTAGAAAATTTTCTTAATTCATTTGTGCACACAGAATGCTCCAATTTACTATTTGTTTTTTCTACATATTGGACATAGATTCTCTTTTCTTTGTACTTGGTTAATACCAGAAATGGAAAAGGCTACTGTTGGTGAATCTGGAATAACATTTTTATCACACTCAACTCAGTTGCTT
>RJWT010031000.1:0-14500 GCA_004365215.1 Cuniculus paca | reverse complement strand
TGGCAGTTGCTCTGCCACCATTTCTTTGTTCCTAGACTTTGGACCTTGTGCTCCTCAGTGGTTGAAAGGTTCGTGACCTGCACCCACAGCAACCTTGTCTCTGGGCCCCAACAGCAACTGGGTGTCTGAAGAAAAGGGACTTTGTCATTTGAATATGTCAAGATAGACTTTACTGAAATCAAACCCACCAGTGAAAACAAAAAGTACTTCTTGGTTCTGATCTATGCCTATTCAGGCTGGAGGCTCTCCCTATAGAACTGAGACATCTAAAGAGGTGGTAAAGGTTTTGCTGGAATTGATTGCTCCCTAGTACAGACTCCCCATAATGGTAAGTTCAGGTAATGGACCTGCTTTTTGGGTAGAGTAGTTCAGAGTCTCTCAGAATCTCTAGGGCTAAAATGGAAGCTACATACCACCTACAGGCTGCAGAGTTCTGGCCAAGTGCAGAGACAAAACTGTACCCTAAAGAAAACTTTAGCCAAACTTTGCCAAGAGGCAGGGGCTAACTGGGTCATCATGCTTGCCATGGCACTTCTCTGATCATGGTGCATGCTGTACTGGGATGGATTGACCCCATTTGAAATAATGTTTGGGAGGCCTCCCCCATTAATACCTATTTTGGAAGGATTACAGGAGATGGGAGCTTTGGACTTGTGCTGATAGATGAAGGCATTACATCGAACTTTACAAGAGCTCCACTGAACTGTGTTGCAGCAGCATCCCATCCTGGTCCATACTCCTGTCCACTCCTTTGAAGCAATAGATCAAGTCCTGGTCAAAGTCTGGAAAGAGGGGCCCCTCCAGCCCAAATAGGAGGGGCCTCATGAGGTAATTCTAGCCACACCCACTGTTCTTAAAGTTTCAGGGTTTGTGGGATGGATCTATCACTCCAGACCCAACCAATGAACTGTGACCAATCCAATGTCACCCAACAAGACCCACCAAGCGTCAAGACAGCATCCCCTCACTGCCGGTCACAGCAACTATGTGAAAAGAAGGCTACATCAACATCAGAGTGGCCTTTCATGTCACCTCCTTGCTCCTCATCAGGTTCCTGGTTGAATCAGCTGCTGCTGAACTGACCTACAAATTCACAGTGTATCAGACCATATGGGAGAACAATTATTAATGATACTGCTTGGTTGGGAGATTTGTTCCCTCTTCAGATTGAGGTAGAGATGTAAAAATGTGGCCCCCAAACATTTTTGTTGACCCAAACACTGGGGAAATTTCCTGGCCTGCAAGGTCCTAGCAGAAAGTTGGAAAGACAACATAAACCTGGTTGGGATTTCTTTTTGCCCAAGGGGACGAGATTGTTGCTCCACAGAGAATTACAGTTGTCCTCAGCGGGGTTGCCAGACTATCAAGAATCCATAGTTATGGGAAATCCTGGATCAATAAAGATAAGACATCACAGTAAAAAGGTACCTCTTCCCCCAAGCCAGGCTTCAGATTGGGACTCTACCATCAACTAGGGTTAATTATTAAAAACCCTGGAAAAAAACAGTGACTCGGGAAAGACCTAGGAAGTTAGACTTTGTCACCAGATCAGACTCAGGGATGTTTCTTACCATTTGGAAAGTCATTCAGAAGGGCCAGGATCTCGCTCAGTGGCCTAAGTGCCTGCCTGGCAAGCGCAAGGTCATGAGTTCAATCCCCGGTACCACAAACCAAAACAAAACAAAACAAAACGTCACTCAGTCTCTTTGGGCCAGAGATTTAGCTCAGCAGCACAAGTGCCTGCCTGGCAAGCGTGAGATCATGAGTTCATTCCCCAGTACCAAAAAAAAAGTAGATTGGACCGATGGAGCATCATTCAGACTTCCATCAAGCTTTCTGTTGCCCCCTTGCCTGTGCTCCTGCTCCAGAGTTCCCCAGGAGACTGGAAGAATGTCTGATAGGCACCTCAGAGACTAAAACTTCAGGATCCCTGTCTGGGCTGCCCCTGGAAACAATCTGTTTCTCAACTACGTGTGTATAAGCTGCTAAAATGGACACATCACATCTTTAATTTGTCTAATCCCTCAGTTTCTCAGGATTGTTGGCTGTGCATAAAACCTAACCCACCATTCTATGAGGCCCTCACCTTCCCCTGAGGATCCAGTCTCAAGCCAAACAGACTGTACCCCTAAGGAAAAGAAACCCCTCCTTTACTTTTGGTAGATACCATATATGACCATGGGCTCTGTGTTGGTACTGGTAATCATTCTGTTGCTGTTGCTTGCAATCAGACTTTGCCCCTAACTCAGTCATATTGGGCCCCTAATGGATATTAGTATGTGTACTACAGGATTATTCAAATGTATAGACCCCAGACTAAAAGACAAAGTACCCTGCCTCTTGTCTTTGTTGTTCACCAGGGTGTCCCCCTTACAGGGAGAAGAAGGATTTAAGCTGTTATCCTTAAACAAAGATCTATGTACTTGAAAGTCCCCAACAATTTTGCCAGTACTCCTATGTGCCACTCTAACCCAGTCTACTGCAATAGGAGCAGGAGCCCTGATCTGCAAAGAAACAGGACTGCAAGGGTTTATGAGCCTAAGCCAGGCTAGAGAAGATTTGTTTGGGGTACAATATTCAGTCCAACAGTTACCTGGCTGAGTCAACTCCCTTGCAGAGGTAGTATTACAAAACAAGAGGATTGAATCCCCTCTTCATGGATCAAGGAGAGCTATGTGTGGCCCTGTGAAAATAATGTTGTTTTTATGCTAATAAGTCAGGGGTAATAACAGATACCTTATCCAAAATAAGAAAGAGATTAGATGAACAAGCAAGGGACTGACAGAAAACTCAAGGCTGATATGAACAGCTATTTAATTGGAACCCTTGGTTGACATCCTCGGTCACTGGTCTAGGTGGGCCTGTATTGATAATAATTATAGTCTTGACTTTCAGGCCATACCTAGTTTGCTGGATAAAATGATTACAGACTGTAAACCAAGTACAACTAATGATAATCAAGTACAACCAAGTACAACTAAAGGTTTTAGCCAAGACCACAGGATATGAGCCCATAGAAACTACCAGTGTAGTATAAAGGACTATGTATGTCCTGATACAGAAAAGATGTCCTTGAGGGAGGAATGACATGGCTAAAGTGACTCCATTTTGTTTTTGGACTCCCATTTTAGAAGTCACTTGATCCCTAGATGAACTCACCCCTCAACCCCTCCCTGTTAAGCAGATGTAAATTCACAAGGAGGAACAAACAGTTAAAACAAACACTGGCTGCCTTGGTTACCTTTTTCTCATTGCTGAGACAAAATACCTGACATGCAAAATTAGGGAAGTAAAGGTTTCTTACAGTTTTTGGAGGTTTTAGTCCATACTCAGCTGGCTCCAAGGCAGAGTGGTATGGCTGAGGGGCAGCCATTCATGGCAGCTGCAAGTGATAAGAGCGAACAGGGAAAAAGAGAAGAACATGCCTTCTTCCCTCCCTTATATAGTATTCCAGCTCTGCCCCTGGGCAGGTGCAGCTCTCACACTGTTAATCCCAGCACTAGACAACAAATAAATCACAAACACTAGATTCAGCTGCCTCCATGACTGCTTGAGGCTTGAGGGACCACCTAGACACAAACCACAACACCGGCAAAACTGACCTGACTGCATCCTGTTTAGCAAAGACCACATGCTTGAAAAACTTTGTAACATTCTAAACTGTTAGGTAGTGTGGTTGCAAAGGAACTGGTAAATGTATAGAAACCTGAGAGAATGGAACTTTGGGGTTGGTGCCTTGACTGTTCGCTGATCACTGTCCACCAGCTGATAAAGCTTGCTTATATCCACCCTCAGCCTCTGTGAGTGTTTCTCACAAATAGCTGCAACACTGTGCCTGGTTGTTGCCCACAGTGCATGAAAAGGAAACATTGGGCTAAGCGTTACCCCTCTAAATTTCATAAGGGTGGGACACTCCTGATGGGGTCATGCCCTTTCTCCCAGCCACCAGAATAATAGAAGAAATGCCTACTATCAATCAGAATCTCAGTCAGCTTTACCTAGTACAAACCAGCCAACAACAAATGTGACTCCCCAGAGGGGCACCATTTCCCTCACAAGGGGAACCACCCAAAACACAACAGTAGATCTTCCCGCAGCATGCAGAGTTACCCTCATTGCATACATGCATTTAGTAATGCAAAATCATAATGTGGACTAATACAGGGCAATTGTTATCCTGTTTTGAATAGGAAAACTGAAAGTAAAAGATTTGTCAGAATACATTGCAGTTCGAAAAAGATATTACAAGAATAGAAATGTTTTAAAATGCACTTAAACCTTATGGAAGTCAGTATTCTATAAACAATGTTTATTCATGTAAGCTGTACTTATTCAGTTCATACAAATGTAAAGAGCTCTCAGGACTCCTTCAGTTGAAAGGCAGGCCTGGATATTTTCTGATCTCTGTCCCAGGATTCAATGCCCACAGGCTGGGAATCACTGTTGTTGACCTGCATCACAGATTTATTGTGATTCAGTGAAAATCTGAAAATTGTGTGTGTGTGTGTGTGTGTGTGTGTGCATGCATGCACTCATGCAGTTTGTTAGAATAACAACACCTCAATAGGGGGTAAGCAAAGGACATGGACATACTTGTTATAGAATGAAATACAGTTTAGTTATATCCATATAGGCAGAGATGCTCACTTGCACCTACAAGAAAAGAAAACTAGAATGAGATATCAGTGTCAATGTGTCAATTTGGAAAAGGCCAAGAATTTTAATAATACATGGTTCTAGAGAGTATGGGAGAACAGGCAGCATGATTATTTTTCCTAGGAATCTAAATTGATTCTATCACTTTCAAGCATGATTTTATTAAAAATTTATCAAAACTTAGAATATACATATCTATTGACCTTGCAAGTCAACCTTTTATGTTTATTGAGCAGATAGACTTTTACCTATACAAAACATGCAGGTGTGTAAATGTATTCCATTGAGCTTGTTTATAGCAGGAATTATTTGAAAATAATTTGCATATCCTTTAAGAAGGAACTAATTAGAGCAGAGGATGCAGCTTAATGGTGGGGCACTTGCCTAGCATACCTGAGGTCCTGGGATAGAGAACTGATTATAAAATCATAACAAAATCCCATTATAGAGTCATTTCAGAAATGTGGAAGTTTTATATGTGGTAATATGAAATGAACTTCTAGACAGGTTTTTTTTTTTTGAAAAGAATAAAACTAAATGAATAAAACAGAATCGAGTCAACCAAGACAAAACAATGAACATGATACATGACTTCAAAACAAGATAAAAGGAAATAATGGCTACCATAATGCCTCTTTTTGTCTTCAGAATAACTGCCCATGCCATCAGGCATAAATAAAATCAAACAAAATAGAGCAGAATAAAACCAATAAAAAACAAAACAATGAAAGCAATACAGGACTCCAAAACAAGATAACAGTGAAACAACAGTGGATACCATAATGCCTCTTGTTATCTTCAGAGTAGTTGCCTATACCTTCAGACATAATACAATCAAACAAAACAAAATACAAGTAAAATCAATCAAAACAAAACAATGAAAGCAATACAGGGCTTCAAACCAAGATAATAGGAAAACCACAATGGCTACTATTACATATTTTGTTATCTTTGATATAGCTATCCATGACATCAATTATAATGAAATCAAACAAAACAAAACAGAATAAAACCAAACTAAACAGAACAATGAAAATAATACAGGTTCATGACAATAGATTAACAATGGACACTGCCTTCCTAAAAAAGACAATTCCTCCCCTTTCATTTTCACAATATATATTGTGCATTTTGGATCCCACTAATTCCTTTAGTTTTTTATACTAGGGAGACAGCACGATATTCATCCATGTGACTCTGAAGCATTTCATCCATGATCTCAAGTTGTATTCATTTATCTACAAGAGCCTTGAGGTTATCTTCCTTTATAGCTGAGTAGTTTTCCACCACATAAAATGCCATGTCTTTCTTATCCATTCTGCAGTTGATAGGCAAGCTACCACTACCTTTTTTCTGGCTCCCTGTCACATAGAGCATTGTTCTCTCTCCTTTGACTTTCAGTCTATGAATTTTCTCTCTAGTTAAATCCATGTCTTTTATAAAACATATTGATGGATCCTGTCTCCTGACTCACTCTGCCTGTGTTTCTTTCTATTGGTGCATTGAGGCCCTCTACAATAATGGTTATGGCCAAAATGCACTGTATTGTCTCTGCCATGCTATTTTCCTTCCATTGGCTCCCTACTTTTCCCCTCCATTCAATTGTCTGTCCTGCTTGATGATCCCCCTCTGTCACTGTTCCTGAGACAGTGATCCTTTTTATCTCTCTCTAGAATTTCCTTTAGTATTCTTTGTTGGGCTGGTTTGGTGGTCATGAATTCCTTGAGTTGTTCTTTGTCATGGAAGTATCTTGTTTCTCATTTAATTTTGAAAGAAAGTTTTGCAGGGTACATCACTCTGGGTTGTAAGTTGTTTTCTTTCAGGACTTGCAATACCATCTGTTTCTTTTCTCTAACAGCTTTTAATATTGTATTCTTGAGTTGAATTTCTGGGATCTTGATTATTATATGTCTGAGTGTAGATTTGTTTTGGTTATGGCTAGCTGGAGTTCTATATGCTTCACTTATTTGAATGTCACTTTCTTTTCCCATGCTTGTGAAGTTTTCTGATATTATTTCTGTAAATGGACTTCTGATATCATTTGTCTAGACCCCTACTCTTTCTTTTTTTTTTCTTTTTTTCAATTTTTTTTATTTTAAAGAGAATAAAACAAAACAGAACAGAGTTAAACTCAACAAAGCATTTCAGAGCAGAACACTGCAAGCAATACAGGTCTTCAAAACATAATGATAGGAGATTAACAATGGCTACCCTATTGTCTCTTGTTTTCTTTGAAATGGATCCCTACTTTTTCACTCACATCTTTTATTCTTAAGTTGTGTTTCTTTGGGTTGTCTTGCAGTCATTGAATTGTTACTTGCTGGTTCCTTGTTATTTTTAAGAGGTCTTTCCTTTCATGATCGCAAGCTGCACACCTGTCTTCAAGGTTTGAAAGTCTAGCTTCAGTTTCTGTCAGATGATTTTGCCAGCTTTCAGTGGAGTTTTTAATTTCCTGGATATCTCTTTGAATCTGTTTCATGTATTCTAAATCTTTTTTATATTATTTATTCAAGGTTTCCCTCATTTTCCTATGCTCCTCTGCTCTTTTATCCATGTCTTCTTTAGAGATGCTTAGCAATTCTTTTATTATGTTTTTCATTTCTTCTTTTACTTGAGATAGTATTTCTGTTCTAATTTCTTTTATAGCCTCATGAAATTGTTTCTTTACTTCAGTTGCCATCACTTCAGAAACATCAGGTGTTCTAGATAGGTTATTAAAAAAGAAATGCAGTTTACAGAATAGTCTATATAACTATCCATTCATATTTTGAAAGGTCCATATATATGTATTTATATGCACATACATACTTAGGTATAAACAAATATGTCTGATTATTTATCACAGAAACTCTAGAAAAATACCAAAGAAACTAGTAAAAACTATGGGCCTAAAATGAAGAGGTCTTCATAGGTTTACTCTTTTTGACTCTTATTTAGAACCCTTAGATTTTACTCTTAAGTTTTTAAAAGACTACTTATTTGCTTGTTTATTTTTCCCACACATCTACCCATACATATGTACATATCACCACAATGACTTTGAAATCTTATTGCTAAAGAATTATGGATTCATTCAACAAATATTTATTCAGCACCTCTATTTGTGTGCTGTTTTCTATGTGGCATTATTCACACTGGACAGACTCAGTAAAGGGACAGCAGGTGCTCCTTGGGGCTGGAAAGATCCAGTGTTCCCTTGCTTTAGAAACATGTACAGTAGGGCTCTGCTCTGGCCCTAAGGTATATGACAGACTCTGTATTTTGAGACCAGCAATTTGCCAAGGGTCATTACCCAAAGACACCATATCTTGGACATATCACAAGATAAAAACAAAATTTTCCCTGAACACTCTCCAACTGACTTCCTTCACAATGTGGATACTAAAAACTGAGTGAGACAGTGTCATGGTTAGTGTCACAGTGGGTGAAGACATGACCCTCACCTGTCCTATATCAACAGGATATGTAAATTTTCTCAATAGGTATAGGAATTCTGAGCTTGATGCCAGAAGGAAAGCAGCAGAGGGCTTTTGTTATGGCTTGTGCCTGGATGACTCCCAAAGCCTAATGCAGTTATAGGCAGGGCTTTTCAGAGGTGGCAGAATCTAGAGTGTGTGATGCTGTGATTAAGTGTGTGTGATTACTGAATTATTCCACTGTTTGGTTTGGCATAGTTCTGGGTAGAATTAAAAGGTGGCCTCACCCTTGGTGTGAGTGGTAAGGGCAGGTAGCCTGGACACACTATAAGGGACAACAGAAGGACCAGTGTGGTCAGTGCTTACTCGTTGCTTGTAGTTTGCCTTAAGACTTCTGCCTGCCATGAACTCTTTTCTCTTCTGTGATGCCCCTCTGCCATGCCACCCTGCCTTGGAACCAGCCAGTTATGGACTGAAACCTCTGCAAATTGTGAACCAAAATGAACCTTTCCCGCTTTAGCTTTGCATGTTGGGTATTTTATCTCAGCAACAAGAAAAATTAAGACAGCTTTTTTCCACTGCACGCTGTTGCAACACAGGAAGGACTTTGTAGCTTTCAGATGTTGTGAAATGTTTGTTCCGTGTGATTTTTGTCCTTAAACTTTATGAATAACTGACATTTTCACCTTCAAGCAAATTAATGTATGAAATTCACTCCCTGCTTACAGATGGTCTTCCAGTACAGTTCATCTGTCTACCCCAGTTTCTCTCTAAGGTATAATCCTTCTGCTCCAGGTGGGACTGGTGTGGCTGCATGCCATCATTGCCTTGTGGCTTTTTAATTCCTATCTGCCTCCATCCTCAGGTCACTGGACCTAGATCCATGTAGGTAATCCAAGGTGATCTTACCTTAAGATCTTTATTTTAATTACATCTAAAGACTCTTTATCCAAATGAGGTACCGTTTACAGCACGCCAGTGTTAGGATTTGGGCAGGTCTCTTTGTGGCTGCCACATAACCTAATATACCAACTTGAAAGAATCACTAGAAAGGAGTGACCTGAAGGATTCGGTACCTGCCTTGATTCAGTTCTAGTCTGACCTGAGAATGAAGAGAAATGATGCATTTTCCAGCAATTTGTAAAGTCTCATGTAGGTGTCAGTTATTCCTATTGAGTTGGGCAGTAGTTTATATAGGTATTTCAATAAGAATTTTGCATGTTAACCTTATTCCAAAATTTTCTCTTCCAGATACCCAAGCTTTTGAAAACCTGTTAAAATCAATGTCAAATCCCCAAATTTAACTTGAGGCCTAAGTGCCCATGTGGTCCATTTTATGATAAAAAATGACTACACATTCAACATTCTTTCCCATTCAAAGGAAGAGAGTTTGGGGCTACATGACATGTTTCCCATTTTCTAACTTACAAGATCATAATAATTTTTCTGTAGGAGTCAGACGAGTGTGTTCATCAAGCTAACCTACTAAAATGCAAAATGTATGTACGAGAGAAAGAACTTGAGGCTGATCAAGTTGACTGAGTAGATAAAATAATATAAAAAGTTAACAGAAATACAATGAAGAGGTAATTCTAGGAGACTAAGGTTGGTTCAAAAATACTAGGATATCCATGACTTCAAATACTCAAGATGCTCTGGATTTGATGTCACATTGTTTTGTAAAGTTGGTTGTGGCAGTGCATGCCTGTAATCACAGCACTATGAGAGGCTGAGGCAGGAGGATTACAAGTTCAAACCCAGTCTAGGAAACTTAATGACTCAGTGAGACACTGTCCCAAACATTTTAAAAAGGGGTAAGGATATAGCTCAGTGAGAAGGACCTGAATTCCCAATACCACAGGGAACAAAAATGTCAGATGATGAGGCCTCAGTATCACAAAATCACAAAGTTTTTTTCTGGTTTTTAGTTGCTTTTTGTGATACTGGGGATTAACCCAGCACTTTCTCACTGAGGTATGTCTCCAATTCTTTTTAATTTTTTTGTTTAAATTTTGATACACACACACACACACACACACACACTAAGTCATTAAGTTGTTCAGGCTGAGCTTAAGCTTGCGATCCTCTTGCCTCACTCAGCCTCCCAATGTGCTGCAATTTACAGGCATGCACCACCATGCCCTACAACAGAATCTCCAAGCTGAAGCCAAAGTTACCTGTGATTCTTGCTGCTTCCTCTTTCAAGGATATCTCTTTGAAGCTATGACAGAATCAGGTCCCCAGTGACCCTCGAAGGTTGTCGAGTATTGTGCAAGGGGATCCATTCAGCATGACATGGGAAAAAATGGGAAGTACATTTGCCAATGTGTCTCTGAATTTCAATGAGAAGTTTTAATAACAATAACAAAAAAGAAGTTAGTTGTCATTTAATCGCTTACAAAGAGAATGGGCTTTGAACACAGATGAATCCTCATTTGAATCCTGACTCACATGTCTTGGATAAACTAATTAACCTTTCTAAGCCTTTTCTGTAAAGAGTAAGCCATCTAAGCATCTCTTTGGCTTATTGTGGGCATTCAGGAAACTTCCTGGTGTAAAGGATTTGACTCAGGCCCTGATGCATAATAAATACTTAACAAATAGAAGCTATTTTGGAAATAAATACCTGTGACCTTTGTGCTTTCCCACCATATTGCTGGCTCTTTTCTACCCTGGGGCTTGTCTTGTAGTGTAATGGCAATTTAAAATGTACAGATTTAGCATACTAGCTAGCAGTCTGACTTCTTATTAACCCAAGGCATGCTTATCCAGCCCAGTACATAGTAAAACTTCTAGACTCAGCTAGCCTTGACTGTCTGCATCCAGCTGTTGTTTTCAAAGTTTTTCCCGAGTTGACTTGACCAAATTGCACCACACTGTCTGTATTCCCACCAAGGTGTAACCTGTTTTGCTAATTTGTCCAAGGACATTCTACTCAGGACAGATTGGCCCAGTCAAGCTTAAAGGCCCCCTCCTCATCAACCCAGACCCCCTCCCTAGACTCCCTCCCTTTATGATAAACAATCCCCTTAGCCCAGAACAAGTCTGCCTGACAATATATGACACTGCCTATGTAACCAAATATGGGCTAAGCTTTGTATCAGCTTCTGTACTTCCTGCTTATGAGCCTTGATAATCCAAGCCCAAAGCTGACTCTGTGCTGGTGATTTGGAACTTGTCTCCCACTAGCCTGCTAGCATGAATAAAGACTTGCCTTCCAACTCCTTGGTGCAAAGTGTCTTCCTCGTGGGCCAATTACCAGATTCTGCAACAGTAACTGCACACTTGCCTTTCAGGGAAACAGTACCCTTATCTTTCAGCAGAGGCCTCATCCCAGCCATCCTTTCCAAAACTTTAATAATATCCTTTTCAACAGGATTCCATAGTTGTGTTAATTAGCCTATATATTAAAAAGCCTATATATTAGTTTTTCCTTAATTTTAAAATCAAAGTATAATTTAAACAGAGCACACTTGTGTTTTTAGTGTACAGTCCTGTGAGCTTTGAAGGAAGCACATGGGTTGTGGAGCCAACACAGTGAGAACAGAGCAGATGCTCTTATCCTTCACCAACCACTTGCCACCCCACCAGGGACTCACCTGTCCTGACCGTTTTCCTTTCCCAGAATGTCACATGATGGAGTCAGAAATGAAGTAGCCTTTGCTACCTACTTTTCTCCACTTAGTGGCATTCATTTGAAATTTATCCATGGTGTTGTGTGTCTCAGTAGTTAGTTCCGTTTTACTGCAGGGTAGGATTCCTTTAAATATGCCACTTTTTATCCATCAACAATCAAAGAACACTTAGATTTCTTGCAATTATGAATGAAGACACCATATACATTCAGGTGTAGTTTTTGTGTGAATATACATGTTTCTTTACTTTCTATAAGTAATCTGCAACAGGAATTTGGGGTGGTATAGTAAATCTCTATTTATATTTGAAAGAAACTGCCAAATGCCTTCAAAAGGCTACTCCCTTTTGCCTGCCATCTAGCTAAGTGTGAGCGCTCCACTTGGTCCTCATCCTTCACAACACCTGGTATTTTTCTGCTTCTTTCTTTCTTTCTTTTTACTTCACCGGTCCTAATACTTGAGGGGTAGTAGTTGTAGTTTCTCCTTGTGCTTTGCAGTTTGCACTTAACTAATAACTAATGATGCTAAGTGTCTTCTCACGTGCTCTATGCATGTCATCTTAGAAGAAATATATGTGTGCTTTTGCTTATTTAAAGAACTCAGTTGTTCATTTATTTATATTGAGTTTTGAGAATTTTTCTATATTATGGATAAATGTAGATACCTATTCTAATCTAGATACTCAGTATATGATTGTAGTGTTTTCTTCCCAATTTGTCTTTGTCTTTTCACATCCTAACAGTATGTTTGGAGGATCAGAAGTTCTTAATTCAGTTAGGCCTCTCATCTGTTTAACATTATCTAGATTACTGAAAATGATTTTTACTTTCTTGAGTTTGTAACTCCTAGTTCCAATATAATGACTACTTTATAGGAATAACACTATTTTTTCAATCCTGGGGATTGACCCCAAGGCCATCTCATTAAACTACATCCCATACCATTTTTTATTTTGTATTTTGAGACTGGGTCTCACTAAGTTCCTAAGTTGCCCAAGCTAGGCTTAAACTCATCATCCTGCCTCAGCCTCCCAGAGTGCTGGGATTACAGGTGCATGCCACCACAGCCAGTTTAGGAACAGCATTTCATTTTTGAAAGATCAAAAATATCACCTCTATTGGGTGATTTGTTTTCATAATTCCTACGAGTCTAGTTATTTTTTCTGATTGCTGAGACAAAATACCTGACACCCAAAGTTAAGGAGGAAAGGTTTATTTTGGCTCATGGTTTGTAAAAATTCCAGTCCATAGTCAGCTGATTCCAAGGCAGGGTGCATGGTAGAGGGGGATCACAGAAGAGAAACAGTTCACAGTAGACAGAAGGCAGCAAAGTAGCAAAGCAGCAAAGTGGCAAGCAATAAACAACAGACCTCTTTCTGTCTCTTACATCCTATCCAGGCTACCTAGCTTTAGGGCAGGGAGCACTTTCACTCTTAATCTTAGCACCGCATCATGAATCAATCCCAGAATCACATTCTTGAACCCAGAATCACAACCCTAGATCCAGCCACCTCTGAAAAGCCCCACCTATGACCACATGAGGCTTTGGGGGGACATCTAGATACAAGCCATAACACCACCACTTAGTTCATCTGATGATCTGTTCAATTCTTGTAAAGTGCGATGACGTCCCTGGAGGGGACCAGGACCTTAACCCTGAGGGTAGAGAGTTTCTTCATTTCAAAACAAAGGATAATCTAGATTCAGGGATCCTTATGGGGAAGACATTTCTGCTTCCTCACAGAACATTTCAAGAACGTCTGTTTTTTAAGAAATGTGCAATGTGAAAGCAATTCCTTCTGTCACAAGAGATCTCCAGTGGTGACACTAGCAGGTTGGGGATCTTGTCCAAGTTCTTGATGTTGTAAAGAAAGAACTGAGTGGGACACGCAAAAGTAGCAGTAGGATCAATGATTTATTGGGAAAAAACAAAGACAAGATCATTCCACGGGGTGGGTGCAGGCCAATGAAAAGAGCTCAAGGTAGCGAGAGGCCTTCATATGGAGGAGTTTTAGCCTTAGGCTTTGGGATGGGATTGAGGGTTTGGTGTGAGGTGTGACTCAGCCTCTCCTTTGGGCATTGGAGTTTTTGAACTTTTAAGGCCTTGGAGGAACTGTTAGGGCATCCTGAATCCACAAGGTGTTCAATTCTGCATGATCAATGATGTGGTAATTAGGGCTTAGGTCAAACAAGGATTGCAGAAGACCCCTGGATGCACGCCCAGAAAGTTCTTGTGTGTAACCTAAGCTACCTGGTTGCCTTTTCCCATTGTATTTAGCACTGGGCATTCTGGTCCTGGGCTACTACTTAATCCAGAAGGTGGATCTTACCCAGAAAAGTGATCCAGGTAGGCTCTCCCTTTTTTTCCCAGCTGTATCCTTGGTTACCTTATTTCTCGAATCCAGCCCAGAAAACAGGCTCCAGGACAGGCCAGCCCTCCATTTTTCAGGCTCAGTTCAGGTATGACTTTCACAGCGCCCAACCTGTTTGTCAATAGCAGCATTATTCTCAGAGAAAACCCAGCTTAGCACTAGTACTGTTACCATGGGCAAAAACAAGATGTCACAAAAAGACATAACACAGAACATGGAATCTTCCAAGCACTGGGACATCTGAAGTCATCCAGACGTTTACACCAGACACCCCAAAGACTTTGCCCACTGTTATAGTCAGGGGTCACAGGGAGAAAGACCACAATCAGGACACAGAATTTATAATATTATTTATGGTGGTTACCCAGTGTTAAACGCAGGAAATCTGTCCACAACACCAAAGTCTGTTCTAGGAAGGCCCA
>RJWT010030999.1:0-14488 GCA_004365215.1 Cuniculus paca | reverse complement strand
GGGCCCTCCCTGAGTCACTGCCACAACCGTAGTTCAGCCGTCGCTTCCGAGTGGACAGAGCTGCAGTCCAGCCTGTCTTTCCCTTTGCTTTCTGTCTTTGGGTGTATTCCTCAGATTCATCCAAAGATGTATTTTTGGCTGGCCCCACATCAAATTCTACCAAACCTTCAAACTTGGTAAATGATAATGTTTACTTTAAATACTAATCCTATGAATGTATCCTAAGGGAGCATTGAAAAATATGTCCAGGCCAGGGATTTAGCTCAATGGCATAAGCATCTACCTGAAAAATATGTCCAGAAATCAAGATGTGGCAGGATTATTTATTAATAGAAAAAAGCAACCAGCTTTAAAATTAAATGCATATTTTCAAAGAAAAATTTTGTTAAATACAGTGTAGTAATCAGAAAATAGTTAACAAATTTGTAGGAGAATATTTTATAACACTAGATATTCATAAAATAGATCTAATAATTAAAATAGGTTATTCTTTAGCATTTCTTCCATACAAAGCACCATTTTGTTTCTATAGAGACTACCTGATTTAACTGCTCACCAGGCCGGTCAGGTGACACCATTATTTTTTCCATCTTACAGATGCAGGAGTTGAATCCTAGCAGGGTACAGTGTTTCACTGGGAGTGCACAGGTTCTCGGGAGCAGAGACAGTTTGAATACAGTCAGTGTGACTCCAGTGCCTGTGTTTTTAGGTGATGCTAAATTGTGTAGGTGAAGAAAGCAAGTTTAAGAAGCATCTTACAAGGTCTAATATTCTTTGCGTATATAAACATATATGCCATAATAAGCATAGGCAAGTTGAACCCTAAAATATTATTGGTCTTTTTCTCTGAGTAGTATAATCAAGTGCTGCTGTACTTGCATCTTTTTTTTTTGTAATTTAAAAAATGTTTAGTAACACATATGAATTTGTATAAGCAGGAAAAAAAGGTAATGAAAAATTTGACACTGAATTTGACACTGTTTAGTCTTTAACACATGATAAAGCCTAATAGCAGGTAAACATATAAATAAATTTCTGCTGATCTGTTACCTACTTTGCATGATAACCATCTAATGTACCATTATTTTTATTCCCCTTATTCTAGATTAAAGAGCTGAAACAAACTTACTGTACCTAATGTGCGGGGCACTTCTATGCTCACAAATCTCTTTCAAAGCATTTACAGTATTATTATCTTCAGTTTAAGATGATTAAGGCTCAGAGAGGTTAGTGTCATCGACCAGACCATAGGGCTACTCAAAAGCGAAGTTGATCTTCAAATTCAAAGTCTGTCCAGACCCGAAACTCCTACTTAATCCTTCTGCATTTCCAGAATTCCTTCTTCAGGTCTTAGTCTCCCTGTGTGTGGCTGTTAGCCGCGGGCTGCTCCAAGGTGAGAGGGTACAATGACAACAATGCCTGCTGCGCCCCAGGGAGTCTGAGTTAGCATCATTGTTAGCATCGGGTTGGTGGTAGCGTCCTAGTATTGACATGGCAAGTGGACGCCTGCAGAAGGACGCTTCCATCTGTTAGCACAGAGCAGCGTTGCTCTGCTGAACCTGCGCTTCCTAAACTTGAAGTGCTCAAGCGTTACGCGCAGCTTTTTACAGTACACCTTCCGCTGCAGCGGCTCTGTGCCTAGATTCAAGATGAGCGTTTCTGAGCCGTCCCAGGTGACCCTGATCCGCTGGCCCAGGGTCGCCTCTGAGCTGCCAGCTCTCAAGGCCGAGTCGGGCTCCTGGCTCCTGTCAGGCTCCTGGCTACCAGCCCTGTCTGAGAAATGCCGGTTTCAGCGGGAACTCGTCTGTCCACCCTGGAGATCCAGAAACAGGCATCGGTGACCTACGGGGCTCGTTTGGTTTAACCGATTGATTCGAGGAGCAATGGAGGAGATGGGGCAGTTGGCAGTAGTGCGACCGACTGAAAAGCGGCTGAAGTCCGAGAATCAGAGCAAGGCCAGGCTCTCTGCACTTCAGCCGTTCTTCAGGATCAGGGATAGTATCGTGTCCTTCAGCACAGCGAATATTGAGGCACGAATGTGACCATGGCTGCGCGTCTAAGCCGCAGTACTGACTCACGACATGGTAAAATCACACAGTGCCACTGGAAAAGGCCCAGAAAACTGCCTTCCTGATACACAGCGCTCACCGATGAAGTGTGAGCTGTCGCTGACTGGCGTCTTCTGCCCACCTCGCTTCTTAGAATAGCAAGGCTCAGGCTTTGGGGAGCGTGCAGGGTTTGGGGGGTTGTCCTAGTGGAGCCACGCTGCTGTTGGTCAGCTGATGAGCTGGGACCCTGTGCACCCAAGGCTCCTCCTTGTGCAGTGAGGGTGCTGTCTACCCCAGTGACGGTTAATTGAGCTTATAGATGTAAAATCCCACATACTAAACACTTTATTACCTGACACATGCTCCAAACACTTCCCCTGTTTAGTTCCTCCTGAGACCCCAGACACTGCCCTGTCCCTTCCAGGGAGCCTTACCTTACTCCTCTCCCCCTGTCCGGCTGGGTCACCCACGGCCAGCACAGTGTTGAGATCACACTGTGGTCTATGCTTCAGGGACTCCCTCCCTCCTAGGTGCATTTAGGTTGGAAGATCTTACCTGTTCTCATCATTTTTTAATTTCTACTGTCTGGTGTGCAGCACATGTTCAGTACATATTTCTGGATGGACTGATAATACATATACTAACCAATTGAGTATCATCCTATGGCTCTTTAATTTTTTCAGTGTAAAACCTAAATTAAGCCATTAAAAGAACTCTCTCAAAAACTCTCCTCTAGCCTAGAAGTAGTAGTTTTCATACCATTGTTGTTCATTTTTTGGTGATACTGTTTCTACCCTTAGTTACAAAAACACCCTAGTCTGGGTAGATGCTTTTGTGGTCAGTAAAGTTCAGTGCTGTCTCAGAGAAGCCAGGGATGCAGGTTTTAGGAGTCCCTAAACTCCTAAACTCTAGCTGTCTGGAGATAAGAATGGGAGAGAGAAGATACCTAGATGAGGAATAGCTGGATCAAATAGAACCTCTGGTTTTAATTCTTTTAAGAATCTCTGATTTCCACAGTGGTTGCACCAGTCTACACTCCCACCAACAATGGAGGAGGGTTCCTTTTTCCCCATTGCCTCATTAACACTTAGCGTTGGTTGATTTCTTGATGATAGCCATTCTTTCTGGAATGAATAGAATCTCAGTGTTGTTTTAATTTGCATTTCTCAAATGATCAGGGATGCTGAACATTTTTTCATGTATCTGGTCCTGTTTGTACTTCTTCATCTGAGAAATGTCTGTTCATTTCAGATGTGCATTTTTGGAGTGGGTCTTTAGATTCATTGGATCTAATTTTTTTGAGATTTTTACAATATTATAGATATTAGCCCTCTGTTTGAGGTGTAGCTAGAAAAAATTTTTCCATTCTGTGGGTTGTGTCTTCACTCTGTTGGTGCTTTCCTTTGCAGTACAGAAGCTTTTTAATTTGATATGATCCCATTTGTGGATTCTTTGTAAAATTTACCTTGCTATTGGGGTTTTGTTAAAAAATCTTTCCCTACACTTATGTCTTCAAGAGTTCTACCTATTATATATTCCAGCAAATTGTTTCTGCTTTAATATTTAGATCTCTGATCCATTTTGATCTTAATCTAGTACCCTGTGGGAAATGAGGTAGGTTCAATCATCAGCACTTGGAAAACCAGTTTTCCCAGCACTACTTATTTAAGAGACTATCTTTCTTCCATTGAAAACGTTTGGCCCCTTTGTCAAATAAGGGCGGCTTGCGTGTGCTTGGGGTTGTTTCTGCACCTTCTGTTCTGCTCCACTGATTTTTAAGTTCATTTTTTTGCCAGTACCATGCTGAGTGGAATGGGGAGTGGGAGTGAAGGAAGGGAAAAAAGATTTTATGAAAAGAGGTAGAATTGAAGGAAAACAGTGGAAACAGAGCTTTTGTAAGTGGGAGGAGAGGAAGAGTCGGAAAGAGGATGAGGGGAATGGGGATAAAAAGAATCAAGATCTATTATGTACAGGTACAAATTCCCCATGACGAATGTGATCATCTGTGTGGCAAACATGTACTAATGAGAGAGAGAGAGAGAGAATGTGAATTTCTCCCTAGCCCTATGGGACATAGTTAGAAATGTATTGCCTAGAGCAATACACTGGCAGTCTGACAAGGTGTTTAGAAACTGATTTAAGTCAGAAATAAACATAGCATGAACCAAGCATCTTTTTCTCAGGCACACCGGAGTCTTGAAAAATATCCTTAAAGTTGGGATGATATAATAATAGCAGAATGCTCTCTCAGTATGAGCACTGAGTCCAACAAAAGTCAGATTTGAAAACTTGAGAGAAAAAAGCCTTTTTAAATCTTTAGTTGCCATTGTTTAAAGCACACAAAGTTTTTAATATTACTATAAAAATGAAAGTGCTGTAATTTCAACACTGCATATTTAAACCAGGCATTTAATTTAACTCAAATAACAATAGGTCACCTTGTAAAAATTACAACTGAAAGTAATTCAGCGTATAAATATTTTAGTCAGAATATAAATATCTCACATGGATAGAATTTATCTTATTAAGAGGCACTTTTTTCCTACTTTCTCAGCACTTCCCCTATTGTGTTTTCTTTTCTTTGTCTGGACAAACCAGTGCTAATTCTATACATTATGAAATTTGAAATCCGAGACCTAACGAGAGGAATCCGTTGAACATAAAGTATTGTCCATGTGTGTGCTGGATTATAGAATTGTTAGAATCGCTGATGGTTGCTCATTCAAAACAGTTTCAGTCTAGCTCCTGGTGTGTGCAAGGTCGTGGCAACTTGCTTTATGCTGTTGGAGAAAACATTCTCTGATGAGTTTAGCACATTTTAACTTGTGTTATTGTACTGCTTCATCTTCAGTAGTTTCTTCATTATATAAAAATTGAAAAAAATGAGTACCGCAGTATACAAAAGTAGAGTTAAACCCATGAAAGTCGAGAAATTTGGATTGAGTTTAATCTCTTATTCCCTTTGGTTTTCTGTCACATTTAAAGTTAATGTGAATAAACAATCTGTCATTTAAACTGGCTAGTGAAGTCTAGTAAAATAGAGCTTCAGAAAATAGGGGAAGAGAGTGTACTTTTTATAATTCTGATTGTATTTTATATGTGCTCTTAGTTTCTGTTGCCAATATCTGTTTGCTGAGACAGTCCTGTTATCAGGATAGCAAAGATTCTTTTTTTTTTTTTTTTTTTTTTTTTTTTTTGCGGCACCGGGGATTGAACTCGACCGCTGAGCTAGATCCCCAGCCCTGTTTTTGACACAGGGTCTCACTATGCCATTCAGGCTGGCCTTGAGCTCACTTTGTAGCCCAGGCTGGTCTTGAACTCACAACGATCTGCCTGTCTCAGCCTCCCGAGTGCTGGGATTACAGGCGTGAGCCACCACGCCCGGCTCTGATAGCAGAGATTCTTGCTGGTATATGACTTTTCTCACATTTTCTCCTCATTCTGCATCCTGGTAAGCTCTTATATTCTTATTTTAAAATGTATGTGATATGCTCACATGAGCTAATAAAAATTCAGCCCCATATACAGATGTATATTAAAAAACCTAGGAAAAAATTTAGGACCTAAATATGACTGTTAAGAAAAATTTCGCTTCTGCTCATGAATTGCATCCTTCGTTTTCCAGGATATTGATTTTACTTGTAATTCTAAATCAGAGACCATGCTGAAAGGGCAACGACACTTTTGTATGTATACAAATAATTAGACAGGTGATACAGATTATTCCTGAGAAAATACTCTGACTGCAATCAACACTACTAGAGCAATTCATCTTCTTCAACCAGAACTAAAACTTTAAAGGTTAAACTTATACAAATGAAATAATTTAAAGCATTTTAATAGGCATAATATTTTAAGTGTGGTTTATTCCTCTTGTTACATCTGTCAAATGTTTTCTGCTGATATGGGTAGAGCTGGAAGAGGGAGAAGAGAGAGGCATTGAGATCTTGAAATAAGACTTGAGTGGGAGGATGAGTAACAGGAAGAGATCAGATTACAGGGCTACTATTCCATGTGATCTAGTGGGGTGCCCAGGGTCATGCCAGACCATGTACTATCCCATATTTGATGCTCTGTGTTGTAGTATAGATCTAAAAAGTCCCTCCAAAGTCCCACATGTTCAGAGGTGGAAGTTTTGGAAGGTGATTGTATCACAAGAATCGTAACTTTATTAATGGAGTAATCCACTAATGAGAACATAACTTGGTGGCATTACTGCAAGGTGATAGAAACAGGTGGTGGAAGCTAGGTAAAGGTTAGATTGTAGGGCCATGAGCTTGGTGACTATATCTTGTCCTTGGCCCCTAATTTCTGGATCTTTCTTGTTCTCTGCTTCCTGGTTGCCATGAGGTGGGCAGTTTTCCTCTACCATGTCCTTCCAACATTATGTTTCTGCCTTGGGGCCAGCAGACCATGGACTGAATCCTCTGAAACTGTGAGCCAATATAAACCTTCCTTTTAAATTGTTAACATCAAGTATTTTGTCACAAGTATGAAAAACTGACCGATACACTACATCAAAGGACAGAGGCTATGCCTAATAACGTTTTACAAACAGATACCTGTTTGCCAGTGTTTGTTTAGGGTCTCAACTTGATAGTTGGACTCATCAAGGGTCCACCTACCATTAAAGATTAACCTGACCTACATCAACCTCAGAGCTAATTCTTATCATCCCATAAAAATCTCAGAGAGAAGTTATATCCATTAGCCTGTTTTGGCTGCAGTCAGCAGAAAAGCCAACTGTAAGTGACTTAAACAATGGGGCAGATAATTATTAACACATAATTCAGGTCTTGAAGTAGGTAGGGCCATTAAAAAAATTAAATTTATTCTTTATGTACCTTTGTCCTTTATGTACTGTTTCACTGTTCATAGTTTTAATAACCTATAGTCAACTTCAGTCTGAAAATAGTAAATGGAAGATTCCAGAAATAAACACTGTGGGAGTTTTAGATGGTATGTCTCTTCTAGTAGTATAGCAAACCTTGTACAACTGTGTTCTGTGAAGGATACCTTTGTTCAGAGTGTCCACTCTCTGTATGCCAACTGCTCAGTGGTCACTTAATACCTGCCTCCGTTTTCAGATCAAGAGCTGCAATATCCCAGTGCAACTGCTCAGGTAACCCCCGTTTTGCTCGATAATGGCCCAAAATCACATGAAGAGGGTGTGCAAAGGAGGCATCAGGGAACACAACATGAAAGGACAGATTTACCCTTATAGTATGTGGCTGGACTTCAGGACATAGAGAAGAAAAAGCATAGTATGTATGTAAGGTTCAACACTGTTCATGTCCCTGACAACCCCTGAAGGTCTTGGAATATCCCACTGCCAGTGGATGAGGGAAGGGAAGAATAATGTAACCGTTTAACAGAAAAGCACTTTTCTCAGAGCCCACTGGAGACTTCCTCTCATGTATCATTGCCCATAATTACATCACAAGTTCTACCTAAACCTATCACTAGAAAAGGAAAGTAAACCACTGATTGGAACTGGCCAATCATAATTGGTGCTGGGACCTATCTTCCTGATGAACGACGGCCCTAGGGAAAGATAAAAACAATGTGCATTGAATGAACAGTGAAGACAATATAATGGAAGTGGATAGTGAATTCTAGGTAGTTAAATGGGTGAAGTCCATATCAACTTAAATACAAAAATAACAGTCGTGCCTTGGACACTCCGAGGATGCATTCTGCTTCATTATTACTTGCAAAATTGAAATTTAAATTGAATGTATCATTAAAATAACTTCATGTGCTCTCCTTTACATTTACACCTCCAAATGACTTTTAAAGTCTGTGGATTAGAAAGAATTTAAAGCAAAACTCTATCCTATTGGATTATTAAAATTCCTGAACCCTGAGGGATACATACATAATCCTGCAGATCTCTTGGCTTCATGATTCAAAAGCAAAGCGCACTTACTTATATTTAAGAGGCTGCATTTTGTGAGGATTACAACAATCGGTAGCATATTTCAGCTTCATGTTACAGAAAATAGAACGCATTCAGCTGTTCGATCCCGTCTGGCGTTCGTTCAAGCATATGCCTCTTATAGTGCAGGAACCTGTGGTTCTGTCTCATCCTTCCCAGCTTCAGATCCTAAATCTGCCCATTGTGATGTATCAAAAAATAGAGTGAGAAGTTCGGGGTTAAGTCCTCATTCTGCCTTCAGGCCTTCTGAAATTTATAGGATATTTTTGTGAACTCAGTTGCCTCGATTTACTTAAAGTACCCCTGGTTTTGCAAAGAAAATGAAATAAAGGCTTTATCTGACAAAAGATCATGGTTTCTTCACTCCAGATTTTCAAGCCACCCTGCACAATGATTGAGCCACACCTGACAAACTCTTGTAACAAGCGGGCTAGGGTGCCTCTGTCTTACCTTTCCTCTTGCATTGTCTTCATTTATTCTTTTCTTCACTTTTTTCTATGCACTGGAGGAAGAAATATAGCAGATGCATTAGATCGAATGTCAGTGTTCACATCACATGCAGAATATATGCATCCTAAGGCAGCGTTAAGAAAGTAATTGTTAACTTGCTATTTTCTATGTAGGGAAATAAAAAAGTTTGACCACGTAAAATCCTTTCTTCTGCATCCCCTGCGGCAGTTATCTGCCCCAAAGACGTGAGTGAGGAGCAGGATCCTCAGGATCTTTGCAATCCATAGTCGTCCCCTAGAGGTTCTTGCAGGAGGCCGTGACACAGGGAGCCCACAGCCCTCTCTGAGCTGCCGCGGGACTCGCGGGCTCTGCCACCAGGGGGAACTGGCGTTTCAGGATTTTAGAAGCCTCCCCGGTGCTGTATGTTTCTAATAAAATCCTGGTTGCTTAATGAGACTAATGCTATTAAAATTGGAAATTTCCACATAAAATGTTCTGAGGAATTCATTACATTAAATGTATCTACAACACTTATTAGTCATTTTATTATAAGAAAAAAAGTCTCTTTAGTGGTCCCTTTTTTCACATAGACTCCTAAATTTCTGCAGTGTTGAAACTCATCTGTCAAAAGATTTAAAGTGAAAATAATTGGGAGGAATCATGAAAAAATAGAGACCTCACAGGAGTGATAAAAAATATGCACATAGTATGAGCTCCTATTGAAAATGAGAAACCTTAATTTTTAAGTAGCCATTCAAGATTTAAATAGATAACTCTCTAACTCTGTTTCATTTATATAGTTATGTAGTATTTAAAACTTGCCAAGAATGTAACTAGTTTAAATGATGCTCCCATGGATCTTTGAAGACATCTATATTTTTAGAACATATGAAACAACTGGATACCATAAAGCCAAAAAGATGAACCTACTTTTTCTAAAAGTTCACTTTAACAGGATTCTCCTGAAAGATCTCTACAGAAGAAAAAATAATTCATTCCTTAATCTTCAGTGAATATTTATGCTTTATTTTTGGATTACAAGCATTTGCTCTCTTGTTTTGAATCTTAATTTTTTTGTTTCTTTTTGATTTGATGATATGCAGTATCAGCAGCTAGTAGGTACGGCCCTTCAGGACAAAGATGGATGTTACTTTTCAGATATCAAAACCACTTAAGGCTGTACAAGAATGCACGCTTGCTTTCTTGCTTTCTTTCTTTCTTTCTTTCTTTCTTTCTTTCTTTTTTTCTCTTCCTGTTTTTCATGGTGTGGTCTCCAGTTCCCTTACCACAATATCATCAGGGATTCGATATTTCCCTTTCCAGCTTCAACCCTTGACCTTGGAATCATGTAAATGCATCTCTCAGGGGGTTCTGAGGAACACCACATTTCAAGGATAGCATTTCTAAAAGATGTGTGCAGTTCCTGATTATTGAACTGCTTGAACTGTTATCTTTTCTTGGTCAGCAGGCATTCACTCCTGGAGCTTCTTCCAGCATTGCATCACCTGCTCTGCCAGCTCGTCATGAATAACTCCCAAGCGTGCATTTCTATGGATGCATCATCTAACGTCATTAAAATGTGTCCATTAAAAAAATCAGTCTGCATCCCAACCTTGTTTTATTCTTTGTGTCTCCTTTTAGCCCCAGCGATTGTGTTAAAAGTCACAGCTTCCTGATATTGCATCAGCTTCCCAATAAATGTTTCTCCTCTTATCTTCTATTCCAACCCATCTTCCATGGAAAATCTTCCTAAGTGCCTCTCTCTATTATTTCCCTTTATAAGGACTTTCTAATACCTTTCACATACAAGGATCCATTGTCCATAGATAGCTATCTTCATATCTTCTATATTCCTCCCAAAATACCATATCTCCACAATGTCTAGATAATCTCCAGCTAGCTCTGCAGGTCTCCTCCATCTCATTTGTCCTGAGTTAGCATTTAAATGTTCATGCTTGTGTATGTAGTATGTGTCTTCCTAACTCTGCAGAGACTATGGTTACTCTGTTTTGAGGATCCTGCATCATGTAGTCATGTATTAAATCTACAGAAATTGCTCCACATTAGTTGGTTAATTTAGGTGATGGCAAAAAAACATGATGTCCTCTTACTTTCCCTGGTATTTCATATAACAGATAGGAATAAATTCATTTAGTGTCATCCTTTCTATTGTGATATCAGTAGGATTGATTTGATATCATTGGTATGGGTCTAGTACTCTTTAGTAAAGCTTAAATCATTACCTTCTGAGATTTTGTCAATAAAATTCAATGATGAGACTAATTAAATTAAGCCCCAGATAGTATATATTTGGTGTTATAATAAATGTCAATATCATATAATTCAAACTGAAGAAGTAGACTCAACTGTACTTTTTGGCTCAAAGACACTGTAGATTTACTTTGTGAGAAAAGCAGTTTCCCTAGTCCAGCACAATACTGTTGCAGAATAATTCAGTGTTGAGAGGTGATTCTTCTCCTTCACTTGGAGGAAGAGTGGCTGGGTTTGCAGTGCCACACAGCAGTCTGGGATTCCCGTGGGGCAAATGTGCATGCTCACTCACTAGTGACAGCGTGCAACATGGTCACTCGGGGCAGTGGCTGGACGATAAGGGGCAGACAGGGGCCCCAGGGCTTCACACAGAAGCAGATTGGCAGAGGCAGAGAATTAGCCAGGCAGGAGCAGAACCACGTGGGGAAGATTCTATACACCGTGTGGCTGGTGGCCAAGAATATAGAAATAATTGCGGGACACTTTTATTGAAAAGACAAGTACTCTATGTGGAAACCAAGGAGAAGCCAAAGAACTAGGCATCAGAAAGAGCAAGAGCAGTAGTAGAAGAGGCTTTCACAAAGGTCAAGAACCGCTGAAGAATTATGCCTTCAGGGCGGAGAAGTGTAGAGACATTCAGACAGAGGTCAGACCTTGGCCAGCTCCGCACCTCCGCCTCGCCCAGCTCCCCGTGAGCATCCACTGGGTGATGCCTCAGCGTCCTCCAGCTCATGTCTCAGTGTTCCTTGCACCCTCTTCCTGCTCAGAGTATGTCTGGAAAGTAAGCTTTCGTTATTATTTTACCGATGACGGGAAAACCATTCCAAGACTGGGTATTTTTCCCAAGGCTACCCAAGTACTAGATGGAAGGACTAAGACTTGTATAACTTCTATCTGACTCCAGAATTCTCTCTGAGTTTCCTTCCAAGTGCACTGCCTATTAGCGGAAGTGGTGCTCAAAAGGGTTACCAAAAGGCAACACGATTAACTTTGTTGTTAATCAGATTCATTAACAGTCTGCTGTAGTAGAGAAGATTAACAATGCAGAAGGTTCCATGAAGTTAGGACTATAAAAGAAAACTACACCAGAACAATTAAATGGTGAAGGAAGACCTTATCCAAGACCACAGCAAGACAGCAATATTAGGGTAAGAAGGTAAATAAACTCAACTACTGAAACAGGAGGCACAAGGATTATTAAGCGGAAGGCTGAAAGGCTCACGAGGACATTAGCAGGGAGGTTGGTCACTGTGATTAGGCCATGCTCACGTCTAATGGTCACTCTGTGTGTGTGTGTGTGTGTGTGTGTGTGTGTGTGTCCTGGCAATAGAACCCAGAGCCTTTGCACTATCACCAATCTTTTAATTATTATTATTATTATTTTTTGAAACGGAGTCTCAGTCACTGAATTCTCCAAGCAGGGCTCAATTTTTGCTCCTGCCTCAGCCTCCCAGAATGCCGAGGGTAGAAGCGTGCACCCCTGCACTGGCAGTAGTAGTCACTTACTAAAATTAGACTCCTGCCTCTCTGAAGAGCCTTAGAGAAAGGGGCACAGTCTTCTTCTACAATAATTCCAGGGTCCTTAAGAAAGATACTCCTGAGTTATAAAAGATTTAGACCTCAAAAGTCCAGAGCAAGAAGTTACAATAGCAATTTTTCTAAGTAAATACTCTTTTTCAACAAGAAATTGATGGGCATATAGTCAGTAAGACACCTGTCTAAAGTTTAGTGCAGCTGAGGGGGGCCCTTTGGCAGTTTTTTCCATTGTTAAACATTTTACATATCAGACTGCAATGGTGTTTTTAATTCCAATTCTTCTTGCTGTCATTATGGCACATCATTCTGTGTATACATTTTAAATGCTTAACAAATGCATTGGATAAATAGGATAGTGAATGCATGATAGTTTCAGCCTGATTCCATTGGATGTCAACCATTATGGAAGAAATATTTTTTATTTGTAGCAAAAGGGATTCCGAGTTGTGATTATGTCCTTGTGCGTTCAGGTGTCCTGTCAGCTGTGGGTTTCCTAAGCTTGTTTATCATGGAAAACTACATGGATAAATTTCTTCCCTGCCAGAGAGGAGATGTAGTTCCAAGGTCAGATGAATTTGAAAAATGCTAGAATAATGTTCTCTGAGAGCTTCATTTTCTTCGTTTGCCTTTAAATGATTGAGGATGTGCTCAGGACTACCATTAACTTCTTGGAGTCTGCAAAAAGCTATGGTTTTTCTTTCCTTTTCATTTTTTAATAGCAATTCTTTCCTCCTCACATTTTCTCATGTTTAAAAAAAAGTTCCAAGGCCTTGTGGTGGTATTTTAAATGACGCTCTTTGGGAAATAGAAGACTCAAGTAGAAGGCTTGCTTTACGGAGAAATAGTGACTTCACCTTCCTGCACCTTACAGGTCATTATGAACAGTGGTAGCCTTTGCCTTCCGTGGCGAGGGCTTACGGTGCTCAAGCGACTGGGGCAGGTTACAGTGTGCGAGGCAGAGCCGCAGTCACCCTGTAGGCTACCTTGTAAGCTAGGGATTTAGGCATCATGAACTGACGCATAATACAGTCTCTAAAGCAGCAGCACTAGCATCACACGGGAACCCGTTAGAAAATTCTTGAAAATTCTCAACCTACTGCATCAGAAACTTTCAGAGCAGAGCCCATCATCTGGACTTTAATAAATCACCCAGGTAGTATTGCCAGGTAAAGTGGAGGATATTTGATTAAGTGCAGTAAATGCAAATATCTTGAAAATAAATATGCCCCAAATATTTGTATGTAAGTATATTTGTACAAATGCAAATATTTGTTTTTGTAAGTATATTTGTCCAAGTACAAATACTTGTATTTGTGTGTAACTATGCCCCCCCAGTACCTATATTTTTAAAGCTATCCATTGTTTATCTGACTTTCAGAATTGGCTGAGTGCCTTGTGTTTTCAGAAATGTGGGAATCCTCCCTCCAGGTGAGTCTCGGGCCCTTGAAGCTCAGAATCGTTGTAACCCAGAATTATGACTTAGGCTGTGTTACTTTTAATCTTGTGTTCAATAATTTGAATCAGAAAGTCATTATTTTTAATTGGCTGTTGATCTCAGGAGAAGCTAGAAATAAACAAGTCAGTGAACACATTTCCCAAGAGCGCCAGGTGTCCAGATGCCTACTATGGCATCACTCAGGAGAACACAAAAGCCAAGTCCAGTTGTGGGGCTGCAGAGAAAAGAGGAATTTGAGGAGATGAAGTGAGTGATGCTATAATAAAAATTCCATTTTTCTTCCATAAATTGGAAAAGACCCACCAATTTTTGCATTGTATTTTTTTCAGAAGGGAAAAAGAAAAGTTTTACCAAAACATCTGACTAAAAGAATGGCCTGGTTAGGTTGGTAAATGAATATCCACTTAAATGTCACTCTTTGCTATCAGTTTGGAATCCTTCTTGAAATAAGTTGCACAAAAGTCTCACGAGCATGAGGAACTTTAAACGTGCACCTTGTTTATTCCACCTGGAATAATTTTGAAAATAGTGTCGCTGGGCTGAGAACATTATTTCCCAGAATATAGGCAATCTCATATTCAGATAAGACCAGCTCTACAATCTGAATTAGAGTTTCAGTGTGGCTAATTGGTTAAGGGTCTACAAGAAAGGTATTTCAGAACTCAGATCTTCCCTTTTTGCATAGTATCACAAGGCCAATTTTAAAACAAAACAGTAAAACCAAACAAACAAAAAGGTTTCCCCACATGTAATTCTGTTATCGCCACATGATTTCAATTTTTTTTTTTC
>RJWT010030998.1:0-14495 GCA_004365215.1 Cuniculus paca | reverse complement strand
CCTAACCAGGTATGTGGACATACATCATGGCCATACCTCATGGCCTTCCCCCTGCTGCCTGCTGTGGGAGAAAAACTCCTGTGCCACCTATGCAGTGGGTGGAGAACGTGAACCATGGGGCAGATTTTCAGCCCCTGGTCGGATTTCTTAGCTGTGAGTCTTGGAGAAAAGTTTCCCCAGTGCCACTTCCTTTGTTGACCTTGGCAGGTTGGCACTCCTGTCACTTACAGAGGCACTTTCTGCTTTCAGAATCATCTTCTACAGCAGGCAGTCTGTCTCTCTTCCCTGGATTGGATAAGAGGAGGCCATAAGAGAATGTTCTTCATTCACTTCCCATGGAACCGGGAAATCCTGCTCTATAGCAGCTTCTTCTCGTGCAGAGAAAGAGGCAGATTCAAAACTGGGAAGAGATTTCACTTTCCCTAAGGTCTTCAACTTGAAGTCCAGTAGGTGAGATTAGGAGGATCCTGTAAAGGCCATAAACTTTACGATAAAGACACCAGAAGGAGGAGGTGCTTCGTTCAGAGCCCTGGCTGTCATCCGTGGTCATCTCCTTGTCACTATGGTAAGAGGTGGTGCAGAATGGCTGCTACTGTACCGTCTACAGTCAAACTGGCCCCCTGTCACATTGTCTCTTTCATTTGGTGGCAATCAAACCTCGAATATATTGAACTTCTCTGAATTCCTTAGCGGCCCAAAACAAAGAACCATAATACCTATTCTATAAGATTATTGATATGGCTATCTGCCAGTGTGTTTGTTCTATATCTAGCACTGCTAAACACCATATGTCTGTTACTCCAAAGTACCCAGTGCCATGCCTGGCACACAATAATTAGCCAAAATGATCACTACCTTCAGACCCAAGCAATCTGCTTTCGTCATGGATGGGTCCCACCATTGGCAGCAGATTTATGAGATGATAAAGCTATGGTGTCCAGTTTCTGAAAGTCTTGTTCAGGCTGGGTTCTCTCGCTGACCTGTTCTCCACGCTGAGGAAAGGTTGCTGGCCTTTGAGTCCAAACACAGGCTGCTCTCATCTTGTTTAAACAAGGCCGGGAGGCGGACAGGCAGCCTGTGGCTGGGGAGGAAGAATCGGGCGCTGTTTGGGATTCCACGCAGACTCTGGGCTATTGAAGCTGTCAGGCTGACACACAAGCTCTGTCAGGCTTGGTGCTCTTGGCGGTCTGGCTGCGTCCCCCTGATGACCATTTATAGTCAATTCCTCTGAAGAAAGTGTAGCCCTGGGATGGAGGAAAAGAAAGGAAGTTGGAGAAGAGGCACCTGGATATGAAGAGACCAGTTAACTGCTAGAACCTTCCTTCATCCAACCTCCAATTTCCAAGAATTTGGGCTCACCTGCTCCCCCTTCAGGTCTGCAAGCAAGAACAAGTCAGTTGTGCAAGGGAAGTAGGAAGGTGGGGGCTGGCAAAATTATGGCCACAAATTGTGAGTCGTGGTGTGTGTGGAATCCATCTGGCTTTGTGGTAGGAAATTCAGTATTCATGCACTTTGGATTTTTCATCTGTTTTCTTTTGAGGTTTAATTTCTTCTGTTTTCTCTTGAAGTTTAATTCCTTTTAAACATGTGGAAGCAACAAACCTTTTAACAGAGTTTGGGAAGAGAAAAGACAGCTAGACAGACTGGCCAGTCTAATTTGATCATCGACCTGTGGCAAGTGCTGCCCTTTGCATCACCCTAGTTTTCTATATCTGCCTGAGAGAGGTCAGCAGGGTGCCCAGACTCTAGGTAGAGCCTGTACTCTCAGTCTCTAGGTTGATGGATTAAGGGGAAAGTTTGGAAAAGATCCCTGCAGGCTTATAGTTGAATTAAAAAGAATGACGTCCTCAAAGAGACTGGATAGATTTCCACCAAATCAGTCAATTTAGAATAATTGTGCAAAAAGGAGGAAAGCTCATTGGCTGATGAGGCCGCGGAGAATCAGTATGTTAAGATGGTCACCATGAACACCATAGAGCTGTATGCATCTGCCTGAATGCACAATGATAATAATGCCTTTATTAATCATGACAGGGACAGCTAAAGGCCAAGGAATGGTCAGAGACACGGACAGTGATGGACAAGAGACATTAGTGTTACGTGCTAATACCAGATACCAGATTGGGGTTTCATGCATAGTATTTTAGTTTTTTGATGTTTATGACCCTGAGAGATATAAATATTCATTCTTACTTTACAGATAAAGAAACTAAGGCTCCAAGAGGTCAAGTAAATTGCTCAGGGTTTCAGACTTAGCATATTGTGGAGCTGGGATTCAAACTTCTTTCTAGTTTCAAGCTATTTTTAGCCTCCTGTTTATACCAGGGTTAGGTGCTCGTTCAGAACACTCCCTCTGGCGAGATACTGCATCTCAGGAGGCAGCTGGCAGACCAGAACTTGCTATGTAGCTATGAGGATCCTTCCATCAGGCTGGTAAAAACTGTCTCTAGTCTAAAGAAGTGTCAGTTTTTCTCAGAACTCCCTGTCCCATACACGGTGTGGAAAGATACTGTAAAAATAACATTTTTATAGTTTCTTTTTCTAGAACTTTGTATAAGTCATAACTCTACTGTTATGACATCCTTTTTTCCTTGGCCAAATTAAAATATGTTTGATTATATTACAACAGTCTTTGGTTAGTTTCAGTTTTAAGGATGCTGAATTTACTTTTATTAACATTAGGAATATTTCAGAATATTTAAATGCATACTACAACTTCACTTATTCATCTAAATTTATTGCACACTTACTGAGCATATGCCTGACCCTGGGTTCAATAGCTGGAACAGGAAAATGGGTAAAGTTGGCTCTTCCTATGTGAAGCATACATAAGTGCAACATAATACGTACCAAATTGTCATGTTTTCAATGCTATGCATGGGGCTGGGGATTTAGCTCAGCAGCACAAGTGCTTGCCTGGCAAGTACAAGGTCGTGAGTTCGATCCCTAGTATCAAAAAAAAAATTGCTTTGCAGGTGGCTATTTTTACTTGATTGGTTTTCATTCATGAACAAGTAAAATCATTCAGTTCTTACTAGTTGTAAGGGCTTACTTTAGGGACTGGGAAAACCAAGGTAATTGACTGATGAAGACAAATAAACTATATGATCCAGGGGATAAGTAGCCATAACACTTTTTTTTTTATTTTAAAGAGAATAGAACAAAACAAAACAAAACAGAATAGAATAGAGTCAAACACAACATAGCATTTCAGAACAGAACACTGCAAGCAATACAGGTCTTCAAAACATAACACCTGGAGATTAACAATGGCTACCCTAGTGTCTCTTGCCTTCTTCAAAATGGTTGTTCACACATTTACAGACAATAAACTCCAACAAAACAAAGTAATATAAAACCAGATAAAACAAAAGAGTGAGAGCATTACAGGCCTTCAAGTCAGACAACAAGAAACCAACGATGGAGTAGCCATAACACTTAATGGCAGTTTTTGGTAGTGTATTACTATAGATTTGCTTAGAAGTATATATGATTTAGTTCCTGACTTGGAGCAAAGCAAGCACTCAAAAAATGGTAGCATATGTTGTTATATCACTATTACCATTTTTGATGTTTGTAAATAAACATTTGGTCAAGGAATTTGGATTTTTCTGGCAAATATAAAATTGGAGCAATTTCATAATTTCTCCATTTGACACAGGGAATCTAGGTAGGTAATTTAAGTGAATCCAGGATTCAATGACTTGGAAAAAAGCAGAGGCACCGCAGCTCTCTCTAGCTCTCGATCTTACATCTCATAAGCTGGTCATTAGCCTGGTCCTCTTGACTTCGGTACATCCTTATTCTGACTGTATTCCTAACCCCTAATGATCCTGCCATTGCTTTAGGATCTTCTTCCCCTACTCCCGTTATCAGGCCCTGGTGCCCAGTGTCTTTCTCACTTTCCTATGCCTTTGGATCACAAGGGCTCTTGGTAAAATGCAGACTCTGACTCAGTAGGACTGTGCGGCCAAAGTTCTGTGTTTCTCACAAGGTCCCATGTGATGCTGATTCCAAGATCACACTTTGAGTGGCATACTGTGGATTTTAACTCCAGCTTATCACTTTCAACTGCTTTTCTTTCTCTGGCTCCAGTTCAGCCATACTTTCTTCTTCCCTAGAGTCTAGACCAGGCTTGACCTTCTAAATGTTCTCCCTACCTACAACCTCTCTTTCCACTCCACCCTATATGCATCTGCTAAATTAATCTTCCTACACTATAACTTTCCCCATGTTACTCCCCTGCAGAAACACCTTCAGTCACTCCTCCCTGACTAGCAAACTGAACATAAATTTCTCCAAATGAAGGTAATACCTTTAACCTGTGCTTTTTTCTGTGGGAACACTTTCATTTCCCACGATTTATCCTAATCTTCATTGTTCTTTTGCCCCGGGGACTGTGTGGATATTCTTCCTCCCACTGATCTTCCTTCCTATTGCCAACTGTGGCCCTAAACTCCCCTTCTTTCAGCACCCACGCTGTCTTCCTCCTTGGGGGCACAGGTACCCACTTCCACAGCTTGGAATGATCTTGCCTGCCTCTAAGGTGCCAAAGCTCTTTGCCTAAATGTGATTACATATGTACACATTTATCTTCCCTTGTGGACTTTAAGCTTCTTCCTCTCTCTCAGCATATCCCACAGCACCTCTTGCACTGCCTTGGTCCCAGAAAGCCCTCAATTAATTCATCCCAGGTGCCACAAAGATCTTCTCCTGGATCCTTTTAATGGGTCTCTGTTCTATTTGCATTATTTATGTTCCCATTTTGGATGTGTTTTAGCATTTTAAACCACCTCAAATCCTTTTTGGAAATTGGTGAGCTGTAAATCATAGATAATCAGCTGCAAGAATAGACACTCAGGAAATGTTTGTTAAATGAATAAATGGATGCATTTCTCAAGGCTGAGGAAAGAGCAGGTTGTTATCTGCTCTTCTCTGTCCTTCCTGCCTCTGGCCCTTTTGCTCCTCTGTCCCTCTAAAGATCTTCCCATGGCTTTTGGGAATCCTGCTCAATTTCACAGAGAGCACTTATTTTTCCAGAAATTTCTTCATAGAGAGAACTGTTCTGTGTCATTCAGTGATATTCAGCTTAATATCATCAACTGAACTGTGAGTCCCTTCATGTCAGGGCCCATAGTTTCAGCATCCCTGCACCACTCACGTTGCCAGCACAGTGGCTCTCAAACCATGTCCATCTACTCTACAGCTCTGCAGATACAACTTCTCAGGGGCCCACTCCTCCACATTGTATACCAGCCTACTGGATCAGGTGGTTCTTAAATTCATAGCTGTCTATTTCCATCAATAAACAGGAGAGCAAGTTCTTATTGATTTCTTTGAAGCACACATATCTGATGTGTTTACAGAAGAGGCTTCAAAAGGAAAAGTGCAGCAGAACTGAGCTGCTCTATACATCTTAGGAAATCAAATCAAACGCTTGTCTTGAACATCGACCATCCCAATAATTCTGCATAACTCATCGTCGGCTCCCAAGGTTTGCGCATTGCCTATCAGCTGCATGCTGATTTTGCTTGAAACAATCAGTCGGTGTGCACACGAGCCAGCCTTTGGAAAGTCATTAAAAACTGCATTGAAGACACTTGGTGAGACTCACTTCTAAGCCCTGTCTTCCCCAAAATATCAGCAGTTGGTTATCCTCCTAGGGAAAACATTAAATTTGTGAGCATATAGCAGGATTATTTTAATAAATTCTTACCACCAAGCTCTATTTTGTGGTTCCCTGAGCATTTAGGAACTTGTTATGAAAATGAAATCATCATCAGGCAGGAGGTCTTAGCAAACAAACACAGGCTGTGTCAAAAAGATTGATCAGTTCCTCTTTTTTTCCCTTTTTGGCTAGACACTGAAAAAAATTAAAGCAACAAATATTAATCGAGCACGCTCACCGAGAATTATGGAAGACGCCTGTGCATTCTTGCAGACTCGGGTGTCACGGCAATCCTGAAAGCTGCCCTCCTGTGTCCCCCTGGCACACCTGGACATCTCACCATTATCCTAACACTTACCTTTCTGCCTGGTAATTGTCGGTTGCCCACCCCATATTCTAGTAAATATGAGAGGATTATTTCAAGATTGATGCAGTAAAGTCTACGTACATTAATACTGACACAGCACATCAAATGTCAGCATTAGGTGGCTCCATTCAAAAAGCAACTCCTTCTCATTTAAATCTAAGCACACTGAGGCTCTTCCCACACCTGCTTGGAGGGTTGCGTTGGCTGCATGTAGCATGGTGACCCATGAGACACGAAGAGACATGGTTTACCCTTCTCACCCATCACCTCTCTTAATGTCACGCTTCCTCCCTCTTAATGTCATGTGCAGGCTCCCCATGTGGCTGTCCACACAGCTCTGTCTTCATGTGTGTTCACTGGTAATCTGGTATAAGCACATTCTGGAAGGTCCACAAGCTGATACTTACGTTCTCACAAACAGTAAAGTTAGTAGTGCCTGTGAGATACGGACTTTTTTCTGTGCCTTTCAGACACAATTTTAGTCATTAAATCACTGCACTCTCCAATTGAAACATATTCATTTCTTTAATGCTTTGACAGATCTTGAGCCTTCTTCACATTTTCCAAATGTCTTAGAGCCGAGCCTGCATTGCAACTACTTCATGAACTTCTTAGGGGAACAACCGTCTTATGTATTTTCATTCCCAGTGCCTAACACACAAAATGAGGCTCAATGAATTTGATGCAGAGTAGCAATAGTCATGGCTAATATTCACTGAACACAGTGTGAAGCCCATTATGGACAATCTTATTTAATTTTATGGACAATCTTATGGCAGTCTTATATTATTTAATTCTAAAAACTACCTTTTGCATGATGTATTACTAGCACCATCCTTTGTAGATTAGGTCAACCGGGGGCTTAGAGAAGTGAAGAAACTTGCCCAAGTTTAACAACTGTAGGCAATGAAACAGACTGTGTGTGTGTGTGTGTGTGTGTGTGTGTTACCAGGAATTGAACCCAAGGCCTCATGCTTTTTGAGCCTGCACTGCACCACTGAGCTACAACTCCAGTGAGCCTTTGAAACTCGATCTGTCTAATTCTAAATGCCTGTGTTTAACCCAGCAAGATAGGAGGACAACAGTTGAACTTACTCTGATTTTAACTACTGTAAATATTCAGATAGTCTATTGGCTTTGTGATTTATTGCAATACCAAAACAATACGCCAAATATGGCGTGTGTGAGAAAACAGTAAGTGATGCTTTTTGAGGAGGGCATCAATGAGGCCTAGATAGGTGAGGGCTTGAAAGTCATCAGGCAAAGGCAGCACTGTTCCAGGAGTCCCCAAATCTGATTTCTAGCAGTGGAGACCAACACTCAACCCTTCCACTGTACCCGAATTCTGTACTGTGGTGCTTGCTCTTAGTCTCCTCCAAAAGAGAAGCATTTTGTCAGGACTGCAGCACTTACTATCTAGGCACACTGAGAGTTAGCTTGGTAATGTATTAAATGAGGTGGGTTTATCTGACTGATGAGGCAGCACACTATAACAGGAAGAGCTTTTTAGAGGTTGAAAAGCAATTATGTACCTTGCCTAAGATTGCAAAGTGAACTGGTGGCCAACGTGAAAACTCCAGTCTAACCAAGCAATGCAGCCTCTTCCCAGTACGTCATCTTCTTTCCTGGAAAACTCTGGCTGGGTATCAGTGTTTGAGCCAAGCAGCATATTTTTCAAGTGGATTGAGTGACCCATGTAAGAGCCTGGGAGACCAAACTTAGGGGCTTCATACAGAAGGAACTAGATAAGAAGAAGCAGAAAATAATTCACTTCATAAAGAAATGGCTGTGGGAAGGGCAATGGCCCTTCAGAAGCAGCATCAGTTTCAGAATTTTGAGTCCGTTTCAGAGTCTCATTTAGAAGAATATGCCTTCCCACTTTCCTCCAATCCTGCAGGGTAGTAGAATAATCAGCCATGTTCATCTGGAAGGCTGGTTTGGACTGAAGAGTCTGCTTCTTTATTAGTTGGCTCAGGCTGTCATAAAAGAATACCATAGGCTGTGTGACTTAAACAACAGACATCTGTTTTCTCACAGTCTGGAGGCTGTAAGTTCCCAATCAAGGTACTAGCAGATTTGCTGATTGGGGAAGCCTCACTTCCTAGCTTGCAGATGGCTGCCTTCTCACTATGTTGTTACATGGCTTTCTTCTATGTGTAAACATGGAGGGAACACTTTGATGTCTTTTCTTATAAGTCATTAATGCTATTGGGCCAGGACCCTATCTTTATGACTTCATTTAATCTCAGTTACTTCTTTAGAGGCCCTATTTGTACTTACAACCATAATAAAAAATAAGGCTTCAATATATACATTTGGGGTGGAGAGTGGACACAAACATTCACTCCATCACTACTTCCATGATGGCATGCTTTCATGGTGCTGGTCTTGGCCACAGAAATGTACGTGGAACTCTCCATGGGCTGTTTTATTTTCCTCATGCCATGGTGCCCAACTTCCTTCAGAGGGAGTAATCTAAGACAGCAAAGTGGGAACCATAATGTCGCATGACCTAGCTTTGCAAGTTACACAGCATCATTTCCACAACATCCTACTGGTTACAAATATCAGTCTTATTCAGTGTAGGAAGAGACCGTACAAGGACAGAATACCAGGCAGCAACAGTCCCTGAAGCCATCTTGGAGGACACTACAATGAAAAGATATGGTATCAGAAGACAAGCATGTTTTAAAAACCAGAGAACCCTCTGTCACTTATAAACTATGCAAAATTAATCCTCTGAGCCTGTTTCTTCAACAATAGGATAATACCACCCTCATCATAGGAGAGCTGTAAATATGGAAAAAGAATGGTTTGCCTTGTCACAAATTGTGGTTGTCAGGTAAATACTCTTTTCTTCCCCCAAACTTCTCTAGCCCCTCACCATATCGCTATTCTCTCTGTAATTCTTCCCTGGTTTCACATACTTTTCTTGTACAACAATAGTATGAGAAAGAATTCTAGTATGTCAGCATTAGAAAAGACTTCTGTATTATCTAGTCCAATAGTCCCCAACTTATTAATTGCCAAGGCCTTTTCTACAATTTGTCCCATATTTTTAAATACTTTGGTCATCAAAAAAATTGTAGTGACTATGTATTTCATTTCCCATTATATCTGTCAAAAGCATATATTACTGCCCATTAGAAATTCTGGTCAGTGAGTTGTCAATGGCACTTCCACAGTGAGTTGTCATATTTTAATGAAAAGTAAAGTTATCATTATTTTAAAGAGCCTCCCAAAATGAAGGAGTTTATTCAGTTACTCACATTAGTTAATGGTAGAACTAGGGCTCAATCCTGGAACTCCTGATTCCAAAGGAATGTCCATTCCCTAGTTCTAAGTGGTTCCCACACTTATTCGACATGCTGTACTTTGCTTCATGTATTTGACATGATAAGAGATACAAGTCTTTTCTCATCAAACACTGTAAATCTCTACGACAAAATACCCACCTTCTCAAGGCCCTACTTGCAAGATTAACACAAATGAACAAGATCTCCAAACCCAAAAATATGTGCTCATAATCACCATGGAAGAGATCACTTCCTGGGCGGCTTTCAGGTAAGGTTCTTTCACTAGTCACTATCCCTATTAGAGTTTAGGATAGACGGTTAGCTTTGTGTCTTCAGGTTTGTGGGCCCATATTCCAATCACAAAGAGAAACCAGCTTCTCACTGACTAATAAAAGTGAAGTCAAAACAGGATTCAAAGAAGTCATCCTAGAGCCTATTTGTGTGGAGGATGGTGAGAAGACATGGCCCGGCATAGATCTGGCAACATGAGGAACTACAGCTAAGATATGAGGACCAACATTCATCCTAGCATTCATCAGTCGGCTCCATTTTTGGTCAGAAGGTCAGCATTATGACAAGTGGTCAATCTTGTTATCTTGGACCCAAAGGGAAAAAAGCCAAGAAGCAAAGAGAAATCTTTTGAGCTGAGGTAGAAAGAATTAGCGCCTTTAAAAAAGTTAAGCAAGCCAGTTGTTTAAAAAACAATACGTCGTGGATGTTTTCATACTGGTTAGATGTGTGTTTGTGAGGTCCCCCAAATTCAGTTCATAGCGGTTTCTTTTCAAATAGTCCAGCCTGCTGTGGCTTTATTTATTTACAAGAAAAGAAGGTTTTATGTTTTTCATATGTGGGCTAAACTTTTAAGTGAAAGAGGTAATTCTCTAAGGGCAGATGCAGTCTTGGCAAAAGGACAAAAGGACTCAAAGAAGAAGAACCAGGAGGAGAGACAAGGAAGTTTAGAAGGAAAAAAAAAATCAGATAAAAGTTTTGAGTTGATCTCTCCCCAGTGGAGAGAAAATATCTGAAAGTCTTATTTGCTCGAGCCCTGGAGGCCAACTGGCCAGGAGAGGAGAGTTCAGTGTTCCAGATGACTGGCAAACTTGAATGTCAGAGCTCGCTGCCACTTGAGCCCTGAAAGCTCGGGAGCCTCATCAACGGTGGTCCAGAGCGGTGCGCTAATGTCGATTACACTTAACGTCACTGCACCACGCTCTCTCAGCCAGTTGTGTTTCATGGCAAGAGATTTTAGTTTGTAGAGAAAATCTTTAGGAAAACAACAAATCTCTGTAGTGAGCTTCCTTTGAGGGCAAGCTGTATGCGTCCACAGACTGAAACACTTTTTCAGCATGCTTCCCTGCTAGGCAGTTCTTACACAAACTGTGCTCAAGGTCCCTTACTAAGCACTATTGAGTATGACTGGGACATGTGTGATATACAACATGAAGAGGTACAGGGGGAATATGAAGGCTGAAGGAAGAAATGACAAGTTATACAGTAAGTATTTTCTTAATTTGAGCTTTGAAACAAGTCAGAAGTAGCTGCCCTTAGCTGGTATTTTGGTTTGCCCAGACTACCATAATAAAGTATCACCCAGGGTGTGACGTAAACAACGAAAATTTATTTCCTCACAATTTTGGAAGCTAGAAGTCTGAGATCTAAGTGTTCATAGGGTTGATTTCTTTCTTCTCAGGCCTCTCTCTTGGCTTATAGGTGACTGTCTTTCCCCTATGTCCTCACATGGTCTTCCTTTTGTACCTTTTTATGTTCTAATTTCCTCTTTATATAGACACCAATCATTAGATTAGGGCCCACCCTGACAACATTATTTTAACTTAATTACTTTTTTAAAAAATCTGATCTGAAGTTGGTTATGGTGGAATTCGGGCCAGACTGGTCTACATAGTGAGTTCAAGGCCAGCCTGAACTATAAAACAAGACCCTCCTTCACAAAAAAAAACAACAACAACAAAAAAACACCTTGTTTTCAAATGCAGTCACACTTTGAAGACTTCAACATATGAACTTTGGGAGGCACAATTTAGCTCCGAACAAGGAGCATTCAGAGTTTGGAGGAGAAAAATAATTCCCTTAAGTCTTAGTTACTGTCTTGTCACTGATACACAACATCCAAGAGTTAAAGGAGAAAAAGTTTATTTGGCCTTCACTTTGCAGAGGTTTCAGTTCATGGGCAACTGGCTCTAAGGCAGGGCAGCATGACAGAGGGGCACAGCTGAGGAGGGTTGCTCAAGGCACAGCAAACATGAAACAGATCAAGGGAGGGAGAAACACTTCCAGGTCATGCCCTCAGTGGCCCACCTCCTCCCACCAAGCTTCACTTTCCAACATCGGATTTAGCTATAAATTAATATTAATCCACTGATGAGTATTACACATCCATGATACAATCACCTCCCCAAAGCTTCATCTGTCAGTACATGAGGCTTTGGGGAGACATCTAGATATAAACCGTAACATCACATGTGTGAAAAGCTTCATAAATCTAACAACAAGGATGCCATACTGCATGTTTACTTAACTGCTGTGGGAGGAAAATCAGGAAATGGGAAAACTGCCAGTACCTAGTGTGGTTTGAAGAAGGCTATATTGAAAAGCTGGGAACTGAGTGAACCAGAAAAGCAAGTAAAGTGTGGATGAGGCAAGTGAGATCTTAGTGGGGTGATATGGGCATGGAGAGAGCTTTCAGATAGAAGTACTAGTGAGAAATGTTCTGGCATGGATCCAAGGAAGACATGCTCAGAGGATGTTGAACAGAATAACCTTGTAGGGTTAGAGCATTCATATTGTGTAAAAGCAAAACAGAGCTTGAGAAAATAGGTCAAAATTCAAGAGTGGAGGCTGAGCTGCAAGTAGGCTTTCTCTTCTAAGCTGAGCAGTGAATCAAAACAATAATAATGTCCCTTATAATTGCTAAGGTTTTTTCATAGATATTTTCATTATTATTATTATTTGCAGTAATAGTAGTTGTACATGTTTGCAATACATAATGAATACATTCCTCACAGGGAGTTGGTAGGTATACATATCACATCTTAATCTTTTTTACCCATGCTATCATTTTAGTCACTACAAATGTGCAATGAAATCATTAGGGCATCGTTCTAACCACTCTAATGGTTATTTTAGGAAATTGAGGTGAAGGGAATTTAAATGCCTTGACCAACATATTTAAGGGCCACAATCAGGACTTGACTACAGGCAAAGTAATCTGAAGGGCTTGTGAAGAATGTTCTGGAAAGGGACAAGGCAGGAGGAAGGAGCTATTTGAAATTAGACTAGGAAGTGATAGGAACCTAAATTAGCAGAGTGATACTAGAACTAGAAAATTTCAACAAAAGTAAGATGTTGACTTTGATTAATGAACATGCTAAAAATGAAGATACTAGGAAATAAGCAAAAATGCCCCTGGAGAGGGTAGCACATTTGGTTCTCATCAGGCCTCTGTGCCTCACTGTAAATTAATTGATCAGTTTTCCCTGACTTTGGTAAGTAGGAACAGAGAGAAAGTAGAAGCAGCTATGTCCCCATGTGTGTCTCATAGGTACTTAGTATATTACACTGTAATTATGGAATCTTCTGTCTGTCTCTCCCACTAGAGTACAAGTTCCTCAACTGGGAAGATAACAGTATTTTATTTATCCTTGTATACCTAACACCTAGTAAAATGCTTCTGTAGTTTGAACCTCAGTAAACACCTTTTCACTGAGTGAATGAGAGTGAGCAGGTAGTGAAACCAGTACAGGAGAGGGAATGAGCATAAAAACAGATGCTAAGGACCTTGAAGACTTGTGCCAATGGCATTACAGGTGTCCCTTAAGGGAACTGAATGTGCAGTCAGGTAAGTCCAACCTAAAAGAGAGGCAATGGTCCCCTCTCCATGGCCTTGCCCTATTAAGGTTCCAGAGGTCTTTGCTTGTCAGTTCCCTGGGGTTGGAGGGAGTACTTCTTCCTCCTTACTGCTACCACTCCTACATGGCATCTCTGCCCTGCACATGGCAGAGGCCTCTAAAACACCTTGTGAAAGAACAAGTCTAGCTGTATGAGAAAGGTGGTGAGATAAAATGGGAAGATCCGAAATTATCAGGCTTACTGGGTGCTCTTGATGTATCAGAAGTCCAGGGGACCTGGACCACTTCACATGATATTCTTTTATTTCCTTGAAAAACATCTGTGATCAAGAGCTCCCACATCGAGCTGTTTCAATTAAGTATTGAGAAAACTACAAAGATGGATGGCAGTCCCTGCCTTCCAGGAGTGTATTGGTTCTATGGGGAGTGAAATGTTTTCCTGATTGGAGTAGACTTTATCTTATGACAAGCAAATCCCATTCTCATGCATGTAGCAAAAGTGTGAAGATTTCAAGATGCTAAAAACCACTTTCTTTTCATGGCTCAGTGGTCTCTTCCGTGCCATATATAATGTCGTGTACTTTACACTCATCTCCTCTGGAGATAATTAAGACATCTGATACTTGAAACTTTGAGGCCCTTGATAACCTGTCCACATTTCACCACTTCCCAGCCCATATCCCCTTGCTTGAACACATGGTTTGATTATAGGAAGTAGAATAGATTCTTCCCTTGAAAAGCAGTGAGTAAATGCTTGGAGGACTAGCTGTAACAGAGGGAAGTAGCCAATAATGTGCTCTTATAAAATGGGGCTGATGTTTCCAGGAGAAGCCAAGATGTCATGCACACCCTTGGCCACGCCTCCATGGAATACAACGCAGGAAGTAAGTGGGCAAAGGAGAAATCTTGCTAGTAAATATATTTTTATGATGACCAGAATATGCTAAGCCAAGTTCTGTCTATTGCTATCATGAGATTGATGTGAAATAGAATAAGAACCAACTCATTTTATGAACGTGAATTTAGGATATGTTCCTATTCATGAAGTACACATTTTCCCCAATTCCCTGGTGACAGGCCAGCATATCCTTGTGTGTGTAAGCTGTAAACTGCCAAAATTGCAGACCACTGATACTCTTTCCTTTTCTATGTGGATTCTATCCAAATGCCCTTGTGCAGAGTTCATGCAAATCTTTGAGAGCATCACAGAGTAAAAATAGCATAAGCTTTAAGGTTAGACACCTGGGTTAAATGCCTACTTGAAAAGCTACTTAAAAGCTCTAAAGCCCTAGACATAA
>RJWT010030997.1:0-14495 GCA_004365215.1 Cuniculus paca | reverse complement strand
CGTGTTAAAATTTAAGTGGTATGTAATTCGTTCTATACTCTACTTTGTAATTTTCAAAAATGGCAGTCTAATGGTCTAAGTCCAAGCAATTGATCCTCCAGGGAGCAAAAATAAATAAATAAATAAATAAATAAATAAATAAATAAAACAAAACAACAAAAAACATCCCTCTGTCAATTGTCATCAGCCTGCTCATTTGTTGCAGCCATCGCTGATTTAAACATTTTGGGCTACAAAGCTTTGGCATGACTGGATTTCTTTAAAATTTCTAGTGCATTGCTTTATCAAGAAATAACATACCTCCCAAAATTTAATCAATGTTGATATATGTGCCTACTTGGAAGTGCTGTCAATGAATATAACATATGAAAAGGAATCCATTCACTTTAAACTAATCAAATACCCTTAACAAGAACATTTCCCAAAATAATTATAGCAAAATATAATAAATATGGTATGAAGTTTACGAGCAAAATATATTCTTTAAATTCTTTCACAAACATCAAGAGCTTGACTTTGACATTTTGTAACTGATAAAAAGGAATAGTCTCTGGATTTAGACTGTACATAAAATTACAAAGATACTAGCTACTCCAGTGAAGCATGACTATTTCTAGACTTTGAGACTCGAGAATTTGCTCCCATTCATTCCCAGGACACATGAATGTAATAAAAAGGACTGTAATTAATATCTTCAAAAAGACTCCCATAGAGACTCTACTAAGGTTACTTCATTCTCACGCTTCAGCACATGCTTACATACTGTGTTAACAATCCTTGATAGCAGTTGCATTCTGAGTAAAGCAGGTCTGCAATGTCTTAAGAAAAATAAGATGATGGTTCAGTTTTGTAGTTTTATGACATTGAAATTAAATCCAAGAATAGTGTATGGTGAAGTGTGAGAGAACCAAAGGCATGCTTCCCAGGTAAGCAATTTGTTACACCACTTATTAGCTCATACACTTAAAGTATGACATCAGTACCATCGTCTGTGTTTCTGTAACAGAATACCTGAAGCTGGACAACTTTTGTTTGTTTGTTTGTTTTGTTTTTGAGACTGCATCTCTATAGGCAGCTCAAGCTGGCATGGAACACAAGATCGTCCTGGCTCCAGCTCCCGAGGACAGGCCAGTATCACCAGGACACAGAGCTAAGTCTGAATAATTTATAAACAACAGAAATTCACTTTCTCACAGATCAAAAGCCAGCTCAGGAGTGTCTGGAGGGCTTCTTCCCAGGAGTAGGAGCCTTGTTCTCACATGGAGAAACCGAAAGGGTAAGCCTGCCTAGTACAGCATGAAGCTCCTAGGTAAAGGCCAGGTGCGCTCATGAGGGAGGACACACCATGACCTAACTTCTCTCTCTTGAGGGCCCCATCCCTGAATATCGATCACTTTGGCAACACCAAACTTTTGGAAAGGATATATTCAAGCAGTAGCTAGCATGGGTTAGTGCAAATCGTAAGTAAATCTAAGTTTTTATTCTCAGAAAAAATTACCTTATAAAATGATATTTGATAGCATTCATCAAATACAGGACTCTATGCTTCTAGTGTCTTGATACGGAATATGGCTGACTTCCCTTTAGGAAAGACCACCTGCGTGATGGTTGCACACGTCTGAGGGAAGCACTACGGTGTAGCGATTGGCCCCCATTAAAACTAGGTTCTTCCCTACTGTAGTGAAGGCATAATGGGCCGAACAGTTGCCTGCCTTTCCTAAGGCAAGATACATTTTTGTGATCTGCTTTCCTAAGCATTTCAAAAATATTAATATACACAATAAAATTCTACTTTTTACTATTACCTAATAGATTTCTTTCAGACCTTTTCTCCTACATGATTATCAGTCTTTTAAACTTCTACCAAATAGGCGATACAGAAGATGTCACGAATTTTCATTTGCTCAATGTCTGTCTATTTTATTAAGACTACCTTTTGCCATTTTCAGCTTCATTACATTACCTCATTTAAAAAATCTGCTTCTGTTCTTTACTGTAGCTCACTCATTATTTTAGATCTAATGTTTAGAATGAATATACATCTAAAATGTATTATAATTAATAACCAATGAATATTTCATTGCCTTTTTATTGCATAGCAAATTCTATTAAAACAATTTATCAAATAATTAATTGCAGTTCCACAGCTCTGAAACACAAGTTTTGATATGTCAAATATATATATATATATTCAGTCTATATGCAGTCTATATATATATATATATATATATTCAGTCTATATGCAGAACTAATTTGCATATCAGTCTGTATTTCTAAATTACACAACATAATAGTCTTTGTAGTTGGATAGTGAAATTTGACATCTATAATATCATGTGGTGTCTAGAGTTTTATTAACTACTTTTAAAAATTCTTCTACCATGTGAGATACAAAAATAATTTGCCTATGTATTATACTAAAATATTAATCAAAAATGTTAGTTGGAAAACTGTATCTCTTTTCATTTACACCTTATGCTATACTCTTCAGTGATGACTTTTAATTATTTTTATGTAAGTTATTTCTTTTTATGTGCTCAATACCTTTCTTATTATAGATCACTTATTTTATTTTATTTTAATGGTTATTACTATGTTTGAGAAAAGATACTAGTCATTTGTTTATGACACATGCTATTATACAAGTCAATACTTAAAACTATCATTTATCAAAATTTATTTCATTAAAAATTTGAAGTTGTCTCTACTTTCACATATTGCTATGATAGTAAAATGTCACAATTTAATAAAAATATTTTATTGCAAGTTTTATATGCTCCTTCTTTCTTGTTTTATCCTACTTCCTGTCCACATCCAACACTGTAAACATCACAATCATCAGGCTTTTTTGAGAAAGTAAAGAGATAGATTTTGATTGAAATGCTGTTGTTATGAGAGTGCCAACTAATACCATTTTACACCAGCAAATAAAATATCTCTTTTTGACCAGTTATTGGAGTTAAAGTTCCAGCATCAATTTTGAAATTTTCATTACTCGCTTCTTCTAATAGTGCACTTGTATCAAAAATATTTTTAAAGCAAATTGAAGAAGAGCTCTGTGGAAGATGCATGAGTCAGTGGAGGCTGGGTGCAGCCCGTGAGGACGAGAAGATTACAATCTGCAGAGTGTAATGAGAATGCGGTCGGCTGTGTTCATACCAATTCTCATTACAATCTTGCAATGGATTCATGGTGTATCATTTTCCATACTTGTTATATTCTTTGTCAGAAAAATGAGACATCATTCATGCCATCTGCCTTTCTTTCTCACACCCCTCCCCTACACTTTATTGTATTTTTCACAGATTGCATTAGAGGAATAAATTGAATAGCTCATACAAAGTCCATGCAAGACTTGATAAATCTCAGAACGAAGTCCCAAATCATGAATCCATAGGCCATATAATGGAATTGCAAAACAAAATAAGATAATTGTAGATAAATATGGTGCTCTGAAATTAAAGAATATGCAAATATACCCCTTGTATAAGTGTCATAAAGAAGCAAAAATTTCTATAAGATACTGTAGTAGCTTGGAAGAGGAATATTGTGTCTATAATTAACAAATTATTCAGTTCTCTTTCAGCACTAACGCCTTTCCCCATGGGCCAAATGATTAACATGATAAAGGAATACGGGTATTTGTTTTCTTTTTTTTCTTTTTCTTATCATCCTATTTAAAGATTTTATATTTTTAGAAGGGTTTTAGAGTCACAGCAAAATTGAGAAGCAGGTACAAAGAATTGACATATATGCCAAACACCAACATGCATACAACCTGCTTCATTACCAACATTCCCCATTGCTGCATTGTATACAATTGAGGAGCCACAGTGACCCGAATTCCGTGAGTTCCACTGGGTTACATGCATTGTACAGTCCACGGATTTAAACAAGTACAGGACACATATTAATCATTATATTATAATGCAGACTATTTTTACTTCCTGAAAACTCTTCTGTGACTTACCCACTTATGTAACTATTAAATCTGCCATGAACTACTGATCTTTTTACTATCTTCATACTTCTGCCTTTGCCAAGATGTCATTTACTTGGAAACATATGGAATGTAGAGCTTTCAAACTGGTTTGTGTTCCCTCATTATATGCATGTAGTTTTCCTTCATGTTGTCTCATGGCTTGAGAGCTCATTTTATTTCAGCACTGAATGATACCCTGTCACATAGATGTGCCGCAGTTTTTTCATCTTCTAAAGGACGTCTTAATTCTTTCCAAGTTTCAGCAATTATAAACACAGTTGCTATATATACTATGTGCACATATGTTTTCATCTCCTTTAAACAAATACCAAGGAATGTGCTCAGAGTATGATTACTTATAAGAAAAAGCCATGCTGTCTTGCAAAAGGACTGGACCATTTTGAGTTCCCATGAGCAGCGAATCAGAGTTTCTGCTGCACCTCGTATCTTCACCAGCACTTGATGCTGTCAGTCTTCTGGATTTTGTCCATTCTCACAGGTATGTAAAGGTGTTTTATTTTAATTTGTGTTTCCCCAAAAAAATCTGGATGAAGGATGTCTTCATATTTCTGTTTCAATCTGTATATATTAATTGTCTATTAAGATATTTAAGCCATTTTAATTGTTTTTCCTTTCCTTGTTGAGTTTTATTAGGATTTTTGTTTACTTGACAGTTCTTTATCTGATGTATGTGTTTCAAATATTTTTCCCCTCCAAAGAGTTTGTTATCTCATTCTCTTGACACTGCCTTCACAGAAAAGAAATATTAAATTTTAAATGAAGTTCATCTTTCCGATTATGTTTTTCATGTGACATGCCTTTGGTGCTGCATCTAAAAAGTCAGTGTCATACCTAATGTCATCTAGACTCTCTTTTTCTCTGTCACTTTTTCTTTTCTTAAATCAAAGACTTAAAATTAATAATAGTGAGGCCTTGTAGAAGAGAAAAAACTCCTACTACTATTTTATGGCCTCAGTTGGGCCTGAAAATTAAGCATAAAAGGGATTAACAAAAGAAGAACACAAATTTTTACATTTGCTTGGGATTTCTCCCTAGGAAATGTGTGGGTTTTTTTTTTTTTCTCCCTAGGAAATGAAGCCCAAAAGAACTAGAAAAACCCTAAATTATTTTGAGTTGAACAAAGAGGAAAAGTAAAATATGTAGAATAAAAATAATTATTTTAACAAGTTCTCTTTGGGTATAATTCGCTGAGTGTCAAATTTCTGTCTTAGTATGAATATTTCCTTTCTCCAGATATAAGGAGAAAAACTTTTGCATAGGAGTTTCATCTCCTCTCTTTCAGGTAAAGAAGGATGAATCAGAGTGACTTTTATTAATTTGCTGTTTTTCAAAATACTTAATAAACCACAGTGGTATATTTTAGGGTGGCATGTTCTGAATTTTTTCAGAATCCCACAGTTACCTCTGAAATTTTGATGTATCAGACAATAACTCGTATTAAATCAATCTTGTATCTGAAATTTTTAACAAAAAATTTTCAACTAAAACATTCGACATTCTCTTAGTTCCATTTTCTTCTAAAGTCTCCTTTTGAAATCTTTCTCCTATGAAAATTTGTATTGCAGGAAAAGTTTCACCTTTGCATATCACCCTGCATAACTATATTTTACCTACTCACTTCCCAACTTTTAAGAATACAATACATTGTTCTAGTGTCATCATGATGTACAATTCATCTTTTAAACTTAGCCCTCCAACCCAATTGAAATATTGCATGATTTTGCATATGTAAGGAGTCTCAAAATGTTGAAGTTATAGAAATGGAATGGAATGGCAATTACCAGAGAAGACCATCTCTCCAGTCTTCAGTCACCAGCCTCTGGTAATCACCACTAATTCTCTGTTTTTATAAATTCACATTTTTGTAATTTCATGTATAAGTGAGATTATAATAATGCGATGACCATGGAACTACAGAAATCTATTTGACATATTGATCTCCTTTCCTTTGCATATATACATAGTAGTAGGATTGTTGTATCATAAATAGTTTCATTTTTAACTTGAGGAAACTTTATACTATTTTTCATATGGCTGTACTAATTAATATTCTTATGCAAGGATTCTCCTTGCTCATGGGAATTCAAAATGGTCCAGTCCCTTTGCAAGACAGCATGGCTTTTTCTTATAAGTAATCATACTCTGAGCACATTCCTTGGTATTTGTTTAAAGGAGATGAAAACATATGTGCACATAGTATATATAGCAACTGTGTTTATAATTGCTGAAACTTGGAAAGAATTAAGACGTCCTTTAGAAGATGAAAAAACTGCGGCACATCTATGTGACAGGGTATCATTCAGTGCTGAAATGAAATGAGCTCTCAAGCCATGAGACAACATGAAGGATTCCCCTTTCTCCATGTCCTCCTGAATACTTATCATCTAACATCTTTTTGCTTGGATGTAGAGAGCCCTTCACGATCCTCGTCTCAGTTCAGTAAGTTTATATTTGTAATCCCATGTGGTCCTTAAAAGTTACTGGAATTCCAATCAGCTAATTCCCACCTACCACTTCCAGTGTAACCCGCAGTGAGAATAAAGAGAATAAGACATATTTATAGCTATGGGGAGCCAAGAGGTTCCTAAGTCCAGCTAGGATGGCAGTTCCCCAGAACACAGGTTCAACCCAGGGCCGAACTCAGTTTTCATTCATTCATGAAGAAGACAGTGGCTTGAGGATGAGCGATAGTGAGAATGGTGGGAAATAGGTGAAAGCTGTGAGCTAGGCTAGGTAGGAGGCCTGAAAGCACCTCTGAAATACACAGAGAGAAGGGTATGCAGAAAGAGTACTCTGTATAACACAATTTGAGGTAGGATCTAATGTTTTGGGGTTGGTGCTTCAGCTCTGATGTGTAATCTTTTATGACTGGTAAGTCATAGCCTCTTCTCTCAAGGTTCAGTCCCAGTCAGCAGCATGGAGCCTGGCTCTCCTTCCCGTCCACTCACACATGTTTTTTGGGAGCTCTGGGGGTGAGGAAACACAGATCTGTTGCCTTCCTTCAAAGGCTACACATCAGCACCTCGGCCAGACCGATTTACATTGCTTAAAGCCAAGTGAGGGGCTAAGGAAAAATCCTAACCAGCTCTGTACACATTAATACCTGGAAATAGGGCCAGGTTTAACCAAAATGGGGATAATTGCTCTTCTTCCAAGGAGAGTCATCCAGGTAGTCCTCCAAAATAAGGGATTTATAATAAAAAAATAAGAATCTGAAGCAACTCAGTAGTAAAAAATAAATTACGAACAAAGTATCTGAATAACCACTGTACCAAAGAAGACATGTAAATGGCCAAAGGGCATATGAAAAAAATATTTAAAACACCAATTATCAGAGAAATGCAAATAAAAACAATAATTCCTTGTAATGGGTATTATCAAAAGCAATAACATTACTAACAGTATTCCTTTCACTTTCATAATTGTCCCTGTTATCAGTTATATAGTCAGTTTTTTCTAAGCCTTTATGAACACCTCTTAACTAAAAATATTTACTGTTTTCCCTGTCTAAAACACCTAACACATTCAGAACTTTTCCCCTTATGTTAAACATATGGTTTTCAAATGCTGCAGCATTGTAGGTCTACCTGTAAACTTTACTGCTAGAAGACTAGAAATCCAGTTTCTGTTTTGGACAATCCAGGCATTATAAAAACCTTTAATAATACTAATTTGCAATAATAAGACTAAGTAAATAATTTTGATTATGACAATTATTTACATTTAAACATTCTAAGAGACATTTGTATCCATTGCATTTGCTAGCCATGTATAACTGTTTAATCATTTGTATATTACTCTTCCCCACTTTAATCATTCTTTTGGGAAGTTACTGACATATAATTTCTAAGATAAAATATTCAACACATACAATTTAAAGGATAAAAGGTTTATTTTGGCTCATAGTTTATAGAAATTTCCATCTATAGTCGACTAGTTCTAAAATAAGATTGCATGGCAGGAGGCATGCTAGGCAGGAAGCAGAGCAGGATCGAGGTAGGAGGAGGAATACATATGATTCCAGGCCACACCCAGGGACCCACGTCTTTCCATAAGGCTTCCCCTCTCAACATTACACCCAATTATAAACCCGTAGATGGATTAACCCAGTTAGTATCACACACCCATGAACCAGTTACCTCCCAAAAACCTATTTGTGAATGCATGAGACTTTGGGAGGACAACTAGATATAAACATAACAATGTTCTTGGTCAAGTAAATTCAAATGTGCTGTTATTTAGGGTTTTAGAATGAGCATTACAATGTAGTGTGCTTTGACAGAGTATAATTGTCTTACATGTTTCTTTGGTCTATTAACCTGGTTTTCAATCTGTATATATGATAATGAACTTTATACTCTTATAAAATAAATACACGAATCTAAAGGGTGGAAGGAGGGGGAAAAACAAAGAAATTGAAATGTGCTATGTACACATCCAGTCCCCTACAGTGAATGTCATAGTTGTGTACTGCAAAAGTGTACTAACAAAAACCAAAAGAAATGTAAAGTCTTGTAGCAAAGAAACCTATTTAATTTTTTAAATTCAGTATTTCCTCAAATTATCTTGGAGAATTGTTTAACACAAAACCTCTTATTAGTCCACAGATTAAAACTCTGAAGCAACTTTGAAAAAAGCTGAACAGTGAAACAGTTCTCGTTCTGATTTTTAAATAGGAAATCGAAGTTGTTATTAAAGGAAATAAAACACATAAACCAAACCATCATTATAGTTTGCATTCTCCTTGTTATCAAGAGGCAATGAGTGCCCTTGGCCATGAGGTCTCAGGAAAGATGCTCAGCTCAAAGAGGTCTACACAAGGTAATTAACTTTCGAGTCAGGCTCAGCTTGAAACATCCATTAGAGGTAGGACAGCTGCAGAGCTGTTCCAAACAATTGGGTAAGCTGAATAAAATTCCTGCATGAAAATGATCGGTATCGCTTAAGCCTGAATGAAGAAACTTTGTAACTCTTGAAATCATAACAAAATTGTTAAAATGAATGTGAAAATCTTGGTTGACAGTTTTCTTTTAAAATCCTGTTGTTACCAAGGAGTTCATCCAAAATTTGATTCTTGGTAAATGCATGTATTAAACTGAAGGCTTGCACTCTAGATACTACACGGAAAATGACTTTGAAGGAAGTTACTACATTTAAGAAAAATTATCAGTTTTCACTGCCTCAGGATAAGTACAATTTCTTATCTTAGAAATAGGTCCAACAAAAAAGGTTCAAATTACACTTTGTGTTTATTATAGTGATTACCTATTAATAAATGGAAAGTCTATAAGTTTTCTATTGGCAATAATTAGATAACATGAATGTCTGAAAAAGCATTTTTGATAGTTTTTAAGTGCATACTGGAACAAAGGTAAATTGGCTCTGGAACAAAGGATAAAATGAAGGGGAAAAGACTGTAGGGAAATACAAAAGCACAAGAGCCCACTTTCAGGCTGCATGTGGGAAACACATCTCAAAGTAACGGCGTTCTGTGCTGATGGATGAAAGGATGTGGGACAGAGAGAAAACAAGATCAGCTAGGACAAGAGGGGTCATGCCAGACATCGACTTGGGATAGACAAGGGAGAAAGGAAAGAGGAACTTGTCTCACTTTTAGCTTCAAACGTTTCTTTTGAGAACCTGAAAATACTTCAATATGAAATATATATATTTAAAACCATAATTCCATATCAAACATTGACATAAAAGGCTATAACAAGGATTTAACACAAAGAATAAAAATGTCATATTTTAAAACATAGGTGTTTGTTAGTGGAAAGAAGAAAATTTGTAGGCTTAAATGCTGCATTAGAAAATAAAGGCCTAAAATGAGTCCAGATCCACAAGATAGATAAAATGAGATATGTAAAATGAGAAAAAAAATTTTATACTAGAAATTTATCTCATTACAGAATCAGAAATTACAGAATAGGAGTAAAATAGAAAATACTAAAAATACACATGGGGTTTGGAGGAATTTAGTAAAACTTATAAAACCTTACCAAAATTAAGAAAAAGAAAAGATACATACAAAAATTGAAGGAAGAAATATAATTCCATGCATAAAAGAGTAAAAAGAAAACACATTAAATAACCCTAGATTATTTAAAATGTAAAGGAATTGCCTAATGCCTTAGAAACTACAATTTTTCAAACATGCAGCAAGAAATAGAAAACCTGGTCATAGAATATTTAAAGTAATTGAATCAGTTTTTGAAAAGCGTTCCTGAAAAGAAAATACTAGGCTAAGAAAGCTTTTATAGACTTTTAATCAAATATTTAAGCAACTATAGTTAAGGACTTTTATACAACTTTCTAGAGAATCGCAAAAATATACATTTTATTAGACTAGCACAACGTCTTTTATTAGTCTTTTTTTGTCATTACATTGTCCTAAAAAGAAAATTAAATTGTCTACTTCTTCAACAAGAAAAATTAAATATTAAAGATTTTGCCATGTTGAATTTTGTAATCCCCACAATCATTGCATTGTCTAAGATTTTTACAACTCAAGAGAAACATTCTTGCTTCCCTTTAGGATAATTATCCAAGTTGACTGTACCTGATCTAAATATATACCTCAAAGCAAATCAGAAAAAAGACCCCAAACAGGGAAAAGATGATTGTAGAACATAAATCCAACAAAGAATATGCATAAATAACTCCTATAAATGAATAAAAATAAATAACTCAGGAGAAAAAACTAAAAGAATATGAAGATACATTACACAAAAGAAATACGAGATAGCTGAATACTCTAAAAGGTTCTTACCCTTACCAGTAATTGGAGAAATACATATTAAAACCAGTAAGCAATAGCACTTCATATCCAAAAGTTTGCTACAAATATATGGTAAAATTGTATATCCAGATGCAATATGTATATGTGTAATTGTACATACAAAACATGGTCACATAACAAAACATAAATACATGTGTACACATGTGCATGTGCACTGAGTATGCAGAAGAAAAGGAAGGCATAATTAAACGCTGTCATGGTGGAGTACTACAGAACCTAACTGCAAAATTAATGGATCTCAAAACCTTTGTTGACAGTCACTTGGTGAAGAATAACAGCTGGGATGTTGAATGGGAGAGCGGGTAAGGAAAGGTTGTCTTTCAGCCCAAGACTTCATGGAATCAGAAACAAAGAACACATTACCTTCTACTATCTCAGTTGGTGATGGCAAAATTTTTAGAGATTGAGTGTCCAAAGTGACTAGAAACTCACTTATTTATCACAAAGTCCCAACGCTGCAATTAAACCTGAATACTAGTTTTTAGTTTAGGAAAAAAAAAAAAACAACTAAGACGTTAGGGAAAAACACAATAACAGAACTTTCAGTAATACACACAGGCGCCGCAGCACACTTGCCACAGGTTCCCCACCACTGAGAGATGTACAGAAAGTGCTGCAGCCATCCTGGAATCATTTCCGGAAGGCTAAGAGGTTCTTGTTGTGGTAATTGACTAATATGTTTTTGTAGTAGACAACCTTTTGCACATAATATCATATAGATTCAAATAGCAGGAAAATAGATTTAATAGAGACAGCAGGGGAATAAATTTAATAAATAGATTTAATAATTTATAGAATTATTTTGTAATCTTCACCCAAAAAGTACCAAATGCAGAAGAGTGCCAGAGATCTATCCACCCACTACGGGCCCAAAGAATCCAGCTGAGGGCCTAAATCCCATTGCAATATCCTCCACGAGTCTAGCTGGAGGCCTAGAACCTGGGAGAATGTCTTATGCAAGTCTGTATCAAGGATCTGCACTGGGAAGGCCCAAAGGTCAGTGGTGGAGGCTAGAAATTCTGCACCAGCAGGATAAAGGATCTGTCAGCAGGCTGAGGGATCTGCACTACAGCCAGGAAGCAACACTCAAGGTCAGGACCAGAGCTCTCCTGAAGAGAACCTCAGTTATCTTCAGCAACAGCGAGAACCCAAGCTTCTTCAATAATGAAAACAGCCAACTTCATATCAGGAAAGTCAGCATAACAAGCTTCTCCAGGAGAATCAACAGTGCTTCTTTTCCTCTAGTTCTCCTTTTATGCTGTTGGCAACAGTCCTCAGGTGGGCCGTCCACACCCAGCATCCTGCTGATTCAGTTCAGCTGGGTGCTCCAAGTTGCCCGTTACTTAATCCACCACATGTCATCAGAAATTTTAAAATCAAGTTTTTAAAAATGTTGTGAAATATTGCATCTCAGATCCCACAGAATTTTATTGTATACTATAGGCATAAACAAAAATTCAAAGTAGGCTCAGCATGAAGGCTAGTTTTATTTTGTAGTATTTCTCAGGTACTATTTATATGGCAAGCACCACATTTGAAATTTAATAGATGTAAATTATTTGTATAATATCATATATCACGTATTATAATCACCATGACAAGGCTCTAATTATGAAGTTATTCCTAAGGATAACACTCTGTGCATGGTCATATATTAATAAGGCAGTAAATTGAAATTCAACCCAGTTCTATGTTCTCTACTTTCTAAAAAATAGGTACTTAACTGTTACATTATAATTCTCCCCAGAAAAGAGAGGGACATTTTCCAGATAGGTGTCATCTTGTGGATCTGTGCAATGGTAGTCGTCCATGCATTACTACCTTTGTAAAATTTACTAAATATAATTAAAATGAATACTTGAGATAATTAAAACTAAACAGCTACTTAGATTTCTTTATTGCATTAATGCAGTAATTTAAATTTTTTATTCATAGTTATAATATGAAAAAACAATCAAAATTTTGAACTTAGGCAAAAAAGATGGACATATGTCCTTCAAAAGAAATATGGGTGCAAAAACCCTCCAGATATAATATAATATATCTGGAGAGTATATTAAATATAATGTCCTGGAGAGTATATTAAATTTTTCCTATTGCTTTGACTCATACTAAATTACTAACTAGACATAGTTAAATTACTTGCTAATTTGCAGATTTTTTTCTCTATGAATGCATTAATTTCTGACTGGGACATATAATGTAGCTTGGCAATCTTTTCTTATAAATTTTCTAGCCTTCAGAAGATACTTTTAAGCCAGTTATAACATCTTCCTTGTTTTCATATCTATTAATGGGTTGAATGATATGGCAGACGTTTTCATTTGACATGTGCATGAGAATTTATAATCTTTTTCTTTTGAAAACTGTATTTTGACAAACCTCAAATTTATCAAAGACTGTATTTCCTCATCTAATGTTCTATCTCCATTTAGCTCTCAAGATATTTAGACGAATTTTTGAATTTAAAATCCGAAGAGAAGCAAGGATATTTAAAGAACAGTTCCTTATCTTTAGACAACATGACATTTTGATATGACACATAAAGTTTTAGATAATTTGGAACTATGGAAACATAGCCTTCAAAACCGCCACTGCGGAGATGCATTGGCTGCCCCTTCCCCTTCCTCTTCCCCTCCCCCACCACCTCCCCCTGATTCTGTGTTTTCCTGGGCTTCCGTCCATTCTGGTAACCAGTCAGGGCCACAGACCAAATGCAGACTCACTTGGTCAGGAATTCTCTAACAGGCAATTGTGGTTCAAGGACTTAGCAGTGACTTAAAGTTTGCTTGGAAGGCACTACTGTAAGCCTTTCTACACATTTCATCTTCTCTCCTCTTACTGTATTTTTACATGCTTCAGACCTGATGTAGACTCCATCCACCTGTCCCAGCATTCTCTCAATGCGTCTTCCCTACATCAAGTTCTGGCTTGACCCTTCTTAGAGTACACAAACTGGCAAAAATAATGAAAACTGCCTTAAATGCGAACATTTTAGACCATCACCAAGAATAATAAACTGTTCACCTACTAAAAATTGAATACTGATAAACAATATTGATGCCATGATTACCACCTTCATGTATAATATTAATTCTCACAATGATCTTACTGACCAGCTTCCATTTAAAGTTATGTAGGTTCAAATCCCGGCAACAACAGCAACAAAAAAAGGTGTGTAGGAAAAGTTATGTTCTTGGCAGAAAAGAGATGGCAAGTTCAAAACAGAAAAATGAAGAGAGGCAATTTACAGATGTGTTGGCAGAACAGAGAAAAACCAAAAAACGATGTTAAAGGACCTGAAGCTGTGGACTACAGAAAGTCTCACCACCTACAGCTGTAAGCAATTTCCACAGCAGAGGCAGCAAGTAGCCATGGTATCCAGGCGCCTTTAACTGAAAGGAAGAAGGAGAAAACTGCCATGGGACAGAAACTTCAGCCTTATGAAGAGGAATATAGACCTATGATGGAGAAAATTGAGAAATAATGAGTCTCTCTCCCACCTTCTCTCTTCCCCGCCTTCATTTCCTCCCTGCCTTCCTCTCTCCTTTCCTCCATCTCTCCTGTCTCTATCTTTCTGTCTCTGACTTTGTCTCTGTCTCTGTCTCTCTCCCTTTCCATCTTTCTCTCTCCTGCCTTACTGTCTCTTGTTGACTCTACTCTTTAGCCTATCTGAACCACAAGCCAGAG
>RJWT010030996.1:0-14506 GCA_004365215.1 Cuniculus paca | reverse complement strand
TGTTTATGGACATACAGCTTGCTTCCAAGATTTAGGTATTATGAATTGTGCTGCTATAAATATGGGGATGCATGGATCACTATGATATGAGGTCTTCAACACTTTCAAGAAGATATGTAGAATTTTGAAGTTTTTTTAGTTTTAGAATTTGACAAACATTTATCACTTCATCAGAATTTTTTATATTCAATAAGGTTACTTATATTCACCGAACAATCTTCATTGAATAATTTCTTTTAAGAGAATTAAATCAAGATTAAAACATCCATGTTTAGTAGCATAGGATAAACTATCAGTTTAATATGTACTCTCTACTTTTTCAGATTTTTAATATTGCTTTTCATAGTCATGAACTTAAATAATTTCTATATCAATTGGCTTAACCTATTTACATATCCACACCATACCATCTAACTTCTTCCTTACTACTTTACCTATAACGTTTATTTTTACTAAAATGCTATATATTACAAACTTATGGAATTTACTTATCTCTTCCATACCCCTTTCCTCCTCAATAAAATATATTCACTAAAATATTAAGGAAACAGAGAGAGTTTTTGTTTTGTTTTCCGGTTTTGTTTATTGATTTATCCCAAATATCTAAATAGTACCTTGTAAGAGCAAATGTTAAGTACTTGCTGGTTTAATTATTTTAAGAGAAAATAGACATCTTTGTGAGAAAATACTGTGAAGAAAAGTAGGGTGTAGAGAAGTTTTGTAATTGTAGTCTATTTAACCCAAGGCAAGAAATTTTACTTCTCTGTGTTTCAGCAGCTACCATAGAAGTCAACTTTGGGTGGAAATGAGATAATGAATATGAAATACCCTGACCTCCTCAGAATAAAGGTGCTATGCAAATGCAGAGATATATTTCCCATCTTGCTGCATGCCTTAGTTCAAATCACAAAGGTATTTCTCATACATTGAATATTTTTTCTCCAAAAACTATAACTTTAAATTGATTTAAAATAATGTATGAGGCTGATACACCCTAATTACAGTGACTTTTTTAGGGAAAGTAACCCTGAGCTTTACATAAAACAAAGGAGCCTTATATTTTCATGTATCACTCAATTAAATGTTACAAAATATAAATAAAGATAAAACATAATTAAAAGCTAAGAATATGGACATGTATTTAGCCATCAGTTCATAACAGATATTTGAAAGATAGTTGCTGAATTACTTTTGAATGAAATTTATCTTGATGGTGCTCTTCAATATATAGTAGGTAGGAAAAATATGAGATGTTATTGGCAACATTCAAATACAATAGATCTAGTAATGTGTGAAAGCGGAGCACTATTAGTTTCTCAAAATGTTCATTATTATGTTTTAAGTAAAGACAGCTTATGAGCTCTTTGTAAGCAAACCATATGTACAAAAGGACCTTAGTGAATGGTGGCATTCTGATGTACAAAATGGCATTCGAATATTCCCAAGCATCAAAGAGTGGTTTGGCTAACCGCTTCCTTGTAAGGTACATAGCCCATACAGCTGAATGTACACTGTGGAACTGAATGCAAAGTTTGCATTAAGAGGCTAATTTTTTTTTGGCATTTGATCTACATTAGTAAGTAGAGTAGTAACTCCTATGTATCATGCATAAAGAAAAGAACAGCCAGTTTATTTTAATATCTACTGTTTATTTTGTTTATTTATTTTTGATAACTTTTATCTGCAACATTATAAATTTACTTTAATATAGGAATCATGTCTTAAATACTTGTACTTCCTAGAGTGTTTAGAAAATCTGGACAGTCATTGGACATTTAACACTGATCATATTTGCTACAACTCCTTTAGTTATGCTATTATGAATGATATCTTTCTTCCATTACTGAAGGAATTAATTGTGTAATATGCAAAATGATATACCAAGAAAAGACAGTAAGTCTACCAAGACTGAAAAAAATAACAAAGCAGGAGTCTGGGGAAAAATGTGAAATAAGTATTAAATTAGATTTAAAAAATATCCAAAGGAAGAAAGTAAAGAATTGAAATGAGAAGTGGCATATCAAAGTTTTGCTATTAATGATTAACGAGAAGATTCAGTTGAAAGAATAGATAAAAAAGAGCTGTAGGTGTCTGACTGAAGTAAGATAATAAAAGATATTATTTAAATACTTTTGAGAATCAGAGAAATTTAACACTAGACAACAGACCTTAGATCATTATTAAATACAGGTGCCTCACCTGAGAGCATTGAGTGACTGTGGCAGAATCTAGGCAAATATGAGTCCCTTCCTAGGAATCTCTGCTAGAATATCTTGAATTAGCTTTAGATGTAAAGCTTGACCATCTTTATCATAAATGCCTCATATGCTGCACTCCATCCTGTTACCCATTTGAACGTTTCAACATTTCCAAGTGTCAAAAGAGAGACCATCTAACTTTCTAAAAATAGTAAAAAGGATTCAGTTTCACTCAAATATCCAGCACAATTTTATATATTAAAATTAAAATAACAGGTAGATCAAAAAATGTCATTTTTATATTGTCATAGAAGGAGTTCACTTGGATTTTGAGTTATGTTGTGTTGCGTTGTGCTTTGTATTGTTTTTCTATTTTATTTTGTTTTGTTTTGAGACAGGGCATGGAAATGTCGCTCAGGTTGGCCTCAAACTTGTAATCCTCCTGCCTCCAGAGTCCTGGGAATATAGACACTATGACTGCCTTCACTTGGAGTTGAAAATAGAAAGTGCATATGCATACAAGAATTATATTCAGAATAAAGCGTTTTAAATACTTGAAGGAAATGAAAACTGTATACCAAAAAGATTATTAATTTACAGAATTGATTAGGCATCATTAAATTTGGCATATAAAGTGCCATTCACCACTCAAGCTAATTTATATCACAGAAGTAGGAAGAGAAGTTACTTATTGATGCTATATTTACAGTATTGAACCCTTGTGTCTGAATAGATACATAAGACTCATTTACCTTTGATACTTGTTTCCCTCTTGTTTCTTCCTCAATCATATGAACACAAATAAAACACTAGAGGAAGGATACCATTGCCATATCCTGACCTAAGAGGTGTGGTCAGATTATGAGAAAGGAAGCCAAAAGAACAGTAATACTGACAATAGCAGCAACCATTAGAACCAGTCCACCCAAGTGAGAGGGTAATGGCTCCCTGTGGTAGTTTCAATAACTTTCCCCTTAGTGGCCATGGTCCCCAGAGTGGTGCTATTGGACAGTAGAACTATTGGGGGTGTGGTCTAGGAACTCATCATGAGGGCCTATTATTGGAACCCTGGCCAGTCCTTTCTTTCCACCTCTTGAATCATGAAGTGAGCAAGTTTTCTTCAGTATGCACTCCCCTACCCTTAGCATCCAGCACCTCAACCAAAGGCACAAAACAATGGACTGGACCCTCCAAAACTGTAAGGTAGATAATTTCTTTTATAAGATAATTATCTCATATTTTTATTTATAGTGGTGGAAAGCTAATACCCTCCCTTCAGGTGGAAGTGTCATGCAGATTATTTGCTGTCCCACAACCCCTACTACTCAATATCCTAGACCTTAACCATGAATTATATTATATATTTTCTTCCCATTGACACTTCATCTTATCCCTAAATTATATGTCTAAGGAACTGTATAGGAGATTATTTAACCATAATTTGGTAATCTTTTGTTGACAATAGAAATTATATCATAGAAGGAAAATATTGGGTGTTAAAATGAAGCAGATCAAGGATTTTGCTCTTCTATGTGCAGTGTATTATTATCACAATTCTCAAATGTGAGCTTTCCTATCTGTTAAGTGGACATAACTAATTTTTATGTTGACCTTAAAGACTTTCCGTTCAGCCCCAAATGATAATGTCTGCAAATACTTTTTATAAGCCATGATGTGAAACAAAAATATAATCAAAACTTTTTGTTTTGTTTACTTATTATAGGATTACAGCAACAACAATATAAGCTAGTTATGCCAGTAGTTTATCACTAGATATTATATTAAAATGAATTATTTTCTGTCAAGGTGAGATTATCTGCTTAGAAGCAATACATTTTAGCAATTCTACAAAGAGCCATTATATGGTGACACAAGTATATAGGAAACAATTTTATTTATGTAATTAGAAAATGACATTTATTCTTCCTTGTCACATACTACCTAGTATGAATTCAAAGATGGGGAATATTTTATGTTTAGAAACTTTAACAATTATGAGATACAAATACCATTATAAGAAGTGTAATCTACAAAACACAATCAGCGCAGTGTCACTTATGAGACACAAAACATTTTTATTATCGATGTGAGATAAACGTTATTGGAGGGTCAAATGAACCCAAGGAAAGCATAGCAGAGATTATTAGACTAAACAAGTTATCCTCAGCTAACTTTCCTTATTTGTTAAAATTTTAGTAAAGCACATCAAGGAAGAAAGAAAAATAAAGACTACAAAAACAGTCATTAACATATTATGCAAATGTTTTATAATCATACTCATATTGTATGAGACTGTATATAGCCCCAGGGAACACTTCTTTTACCTCTCTTAACATGTAATAAAATATCATAAAAACCTTGAATCCTATACTTTCTGTTTTAGAAGTTCATCTGAAGTATTCTCAGTAATAATTGCAGAATCTGACACCTAACCCTTCATAATGGGGAACCGTTCTTCAAGGATGACATGTTAGAATACATTTTATCCTGGTTGATAGCATGTATGTCAAGTTATGAAATATCTAACTGATCCTCCTTGATCATTATTTCTATGAAAATTGTTCTTTGAAATACTAAAGTGCTGAAGAAATATGTAACAATATACACAGTAGTGAATGTTATAAATACATATACATATATACTCTACTTGTGACATGACCCAATAACATTATTAAAATCATTATAAATCAATTTTTATATACATTCCTGTGGTTCACCTTTTATGCACCATTGATTTTCCCAGAATTGAAGAAGTAATTCCACTTTCATAAATCTTTCAAATGTATTTCACATTTAACACCCAAAGGAGTTTGTTATGATCACTTTAATGCATAAAAATTTTCAAAATCCATGATTTTTACTCCCCATGGTATTTTTAATCTATATAATTTATGTGTGTTGTTTTCTGCCAAGAAAAGCTACACAGTATTTACTTATGTAATAGCACGGTCTTTAGAAAATTACTGTTTTATGAAGTCAACTCCATAAAAACAAGCATCACCAAAAAAGGATATCACTGCATTTTTTTTTAGAAGAGTGGATTCTTATATAGAAACTAGCACAGAAATTTAGCTCAGAGGAATTTTAAGAAATGTTAGACTATCAAATGCTTTAAATAAAACATACATACTTTATCATATGCCCTCAAATATCCCCAATCATATTATAAATTAATTTGATTGTGCAATTGTGACATTTAGTGTTCACTGATTTTATTTGGAAGTTAAAATACTAACATAAGACTGTAAAGTTATTAGTCCTCAAATAAACTGGTCTTTATTATTTTTTTCAGTTAAAATGTATTACATGACCGTTGAAGTTTAAATAATGTCACAATGGATTCTAGAACCTAGAGATCAAAAACATGGGAGATTAATCATTCTAAAAGTGAATACTCAATGGTTTCATCAAAATCAATGAGGTTCATTTTATGAAGACTGAACTGCATTAGCTTTTATCATTTGTGCCTCTAAAAAGAATTTTAGCATGCAAATGAGTTCACCCAATTTATTACTTAATGGATTGCCATATTAGTATATTATGAAATTAAATTATAATGAATAATTTCATATTTTTAATTAGAAGACTCATTCATATCTATATGTGCTTTCTACTAGATAGGATAATACCTTCTAAAACTTTGGATAATCTGTTAATTACATAGTCCTATCATATGGATATAGAAACATTTGATAAAAGATTAAGCACCAAAGTTCCAGGAATTTTCAAAACACTTGTTTCTTTGATCTAATCAGGGAAAGAAGGGCTTTTATTGAGCAGTGGAGGAAATTTCCATATTTTACAAAAGGAAGTTAAACATCAAATTTTTGCATTAAATGACATATAGTTATTACACTTGGAAAGGTTTGAAAAATTTACACAGATTTTCAAAATGCAACATCCAAAAATTTGACTTGGAAATCTTTAATATCTAGAATTATAAGCAGCTTATTAGGAAGAATTCATTTCAAAGACATATTATATCAACAAAAATAATTTAAAATCAGAGGTTCAAGGTAATACCTATGTAAAATATCTACATAATAATCATGAATAATTAATTTAATTTAGAAAGCTAAGTTAGGCTTCCCTGTTTTATTTTCTGCAAATTTATATGATAAAACATTCATCATTGCATAGTCATTCACTCTTGAAAATTATGAAAACATACCTCAAAAGATTTTATTTTATTACATTAAAACACAAAGTTCCTTATTTTCATTTTTAGACTATGAGCAGCTACTCTTAAATTTTTTTTATGTTTTATAACTATTTAAGAATTTACACCTGGATGAGATATGGCACATAACAGAGATTACTAGGATTTAAAACTTTTAAATTTGCTATGAAGAGAATATACTTTGGAATTCTGTTACAAAAAAGTATTTACATATAATTGGAATGTTCAAACTTTACTTACATTGTAGACTTCCAACATTTAAAAGCAACATGTACTTGCTAAGAAAGAATTTGCCTGTCAAAGTTGTCCATTATGCAAAAAAGTTTAATGCCTTACATTTGAAAAATGTTTTAATGTTTCTAAACAAGTTTTCAGAATATGAGGCAGAAACATATATTCCTTTTCCTAAGGCAACATTTAATCTTTGTTCAAGAAAATTTTGTTTTATTTTTCCATTCTATCTGTGATAATAATCCCCAACTATCATAACCAATATGAAAGGACAATCTGACAGAGTCAAAAATGAAGAAACCTCTTCATCTTTTTGTATTTATAGTGTAAAAGGCTCGAGTTAATATGAATCAAAGAACCAGCTACTAATACATTAACACATTTTAAAATATCTTGTATGTGTCACACATTATTCTATGGGTATAATATGACTAAAACAGGAAAATTCCCTTTTCATCCTACTTATATTCCAGTGGTGGAAGAAAAAAAAATAAACTAAATACTGAAGTAAGTTACATACATGGTAGATGAAAGCAAGTGTTGTCACATCACAGTCTTTGGTCTCAGCAGCTAATACAATTGAATAGACTGTAGTGTAAAGTAAGTGTAGTTATAATACAGAGTAAAATAAACTGGGTGAGGTTGTGGAGTCTGCAATTTAAATAAGACTTTAAGACTTTACTGCAAGACTTGAACGAACTCTTCAAGGAGGCAATTAAGAAGATATGTAGGTTAGAAAAATTCTGACAAAATTCATAACAATCACTAAGAATCCTTTGGTCATTATATTACTGGCATTTTTTGAGGAGTAGAAGAGAAGAAATTTTAGTGTGCCATTTGATAGTCTTAATATGGGAAGCCAAAATGTTTTGAGCAAAAGAGGTTCATGATCACACTCCAATTTCAAAGGGTGAACTTGTCTGAGAATACACTATTGAATAGCAAGGGACGCAAGAGTGGCAGCAGAAAAACAGATGAGAGGCCGCTTTACTAAACCAGCAAATGATGTTGGTGGTTTAGAGGAGCATAATAATAGACTGGAAGGAGAGATAGATGTTAGGATTCTGGATGCATCTTTAAGATGGAAAGAACTACCATTGGAATTTTCTGATTGACAGAGCAATGAGTATTAATTTAAAAAGGAAACCATGGACTCCAGTGTTTTGGTCTCAGCAACTAATATAACTGAATAGACTTTGTGGTAGAAAACAGTGTAAGTGGAGATGATTTAATTTAATTCATTATTATATGTAGGAAAAAACAGTTTGAGATGTATTAAGTTTTCTGTATCCAAATCGAAATTTCAATTAGATAGTTGGGTATGTAAGCTTGGGGTTGAAGGTAGAGTTCTGGTTTGGAGATAAAAGAAAATATAATTCATCATTGCATAGATGCCATTTAAAGACATAAGTCTAGGCAATATCAACCAGAGTAACTGCATTTAGAGAATGTAAAATAGTTAAAGACTGAGCCACAAAACACTGCCAAGTTAAGAGGTAAGGAAAATAAAGACAAACTGTAATCTAAAGTGAGAAAGAGGAGTTAGCGAGTCCAGTGGAAAACTAGGAGGTGAGAAAAGAGCTGCTTCTATACATGGAAATGGACATCAATGTGTAGTGTGCAGGGACAGTGGATGAACAGGTCTGCTACGGATGGAGTGGCTTTGCAGAGATGAACAGGAGTTAGCAAATACTAGATGCTACTTGGGTCTGGGAAAACGGCTTAAAACTGAAAATAGTCACAAAGTTAAAAACAAACATTGTAGTGTGTCAATTCATTCTCTTCCCTTCCTTCCCCAAATTTTCACAAGAATAAAGTAAAGGAGGAACAATGCAGAGAGAAATCTCTTCTTCCTCAGCATCTTTGCAGTAATTCTATTACAAGACCCTTCGTGGTTTGAATTCAAGTTTAAGCAAATATATTTAGAAATGCAATAAAACCCCCTCTTGGCATAAGGATTGAAAAGATTTAAAAAGTGGTGGTAGCTAGGAGAACAGAAACTTGAAAAATTAAGGATAAATGTAATATACTTAAAACTATGGCTCAACCATAATATGAATTTAAGTGGCTATTATCTTAGTCTCTAGAAAGAGGAAAATGCTTTATAATACAGTAAGTAAATAAAACAATAATACTTTAATCACTTTTATAGTAATGCTCAGACCACATTAAAATTCCATAAGCTATATGAAGAAAATTATCCATAACAAAGGAAAACCAAACTAAATGGAAGATTTATTGTTAAGTCAGTTACTGAAATTAGCAAGCCTGAACATTAAACTAGACATTATTAATATGTTAATTTACAGCAAGAGATTGAAGTATTAGGTCAAGTGATGAAGGTATTTCAGTAGAAAATTAGAAACTCCAGGAAGGTACTATGTGTCAATTGCAGAAATGGAGAACAAAACACCTGAAATAAAATTTATTCGATAAACTTAACAGAAGATTTGACACAGATGAAGAAAGGATAAGTGGATTTGAAGTCAAATGAAATTATCTAAATGAAAGCATGACAGAAAAAAAAGATTGTAAAAAGAGACACTAATAGAGGTAGGCACTGCTGCATGTGGGATGTGGGTGAGCAGACTGCCGAAGACCTGGCTACTTGCAAAAGTGTATCCTTTGGCCGGGTGAATTATAAAAAGGTTTCCCTTCTTCTGAGGTAAATATAGCTTCCCACCAGTGCACTTGGCTTAGCAAAGCAGAATCTACCTGGATAAGCCTCCACTCACCCAGGATCTGGCAGCCTTTGCAAAGACCACAGGCTTCTCACTTATACCCAATCCCAACAGCCAAAAAAAAAAGGCATTTCTAGCATCTTCCAAATCCCTCATTTTGGTAGGAACCCATTAGGTTTACTCAAAAGGACACCTGGATAGAGTACAATACAATTTTCCAGCAGAATGTGACACAAAAAGTCAGTGCTTGCTAACTAGATGAAACAAGATACGCCTTTCCTGCACGCATATCCTTGCCCATGCCTCTCAGGTAGAGTGATGCATAAACATGAGCAACTTTCAGGGCAGTGCACTATATGCTGCAAAGAAAGGAAATGGGATGTTTTCTTCAATTCGGATTGGAGTATTTATACTACAGATATATTCAGTATTTTGACCAATTGGAAAAGATGTCCTGGAACTTTGGGATACATACGCAAATCTCCCCTTGCCATGCTTTTAACAAGATTATACCACAATTCTAATCTCACTTTTTATCTTAGCAAGATAATGAGGTTGAAGCTGCATAGAGTGAGAGAATGATAAAAATGACAGTTTTACTAATCTTTCAAAGCTGGAGCTGTTAAAAGTGCTATAGATGCAGGAAGCTCTTAGCTATTGGACATTTTACTTCAAATATTATCCAACCCCCGCTGCAGGAAGACAAGGCAGTCGTCTGCCACATTTACTGTACCAGAGTTTAAAGATGATTCCATAATATTTTCACAGAGGTTTGAGCTGGTCCCTTCTTTACGTAAAAGAATGAAAAACGGCAAATTGTATTGCATAGCACAACGACATTTAACATTTCCAGGGTTCTACAAAATGACAGCCAGCACTATTTATTAATCCTAATAAAATAAATGGCACGTATTTTAGCAACATAACTGACCACAACTTAAGTCCTTAAATGATGAATCTTTGCTTGTATTTAATTTGCATATACATCTGAAAACTGCCTGAAGGTGAATTTACAAATTGCCAAGAAAATGTGTAAAACTCTAGGTAATACATTCCATAGAACTGAATGAAATTCACGAAGTCCACTAAACAAAAATGAAGACAGACATTTCTTTGTAACTATTAATATATATATGCACACACATGTAGATGACACAATATATAAATTACATCTATTATACACATAAATGCATATCACAGATGAATGCATTTATGTACACATATGTATATGTGTTTATATACATGTATAATTAGCAGTTACATTTCCCCTATAATCAATAGTCATATGTGAGCATGACTTAATAAATAAATGCACAAAAAGAAAAGACTTCAAATACTCTTAAATTTGGGTGGAATTAAAATTCACACAATGAAATATACATGCAACAATAAGAGTAATTTTGCTTTCATTCATATGAAATAGTTGAATTGAAATATTTGTAGAAACAAGGGATGTTAGTAGAAATTTGTTATCAGTAGACCTCTAGTGGTTATATGAGTAATTGATGATTTTACTGTTTCTCCTTACTGCCTTTTTCAGGCTAAAATCAAGTGTTCAAGTATTCTAGAATATTATCTCAAATGACAGTAATATGATCAGTAATAGGTATGAATTTATATATCTGGAAAAAACATAAAACTAATCTCACAAATCTTGATCACAAACATCGAATAAAACTATTTTAACATTTCAAAAAATTTTTATAGCTTTTGAGTCTCCCTTTCCAATCATAAAATAATTGTGCATTCTTTCTTCTTACTTCATATTAACTGAAGTATGTTGGCATTTTCTTGGTGCCAAGATATATTAATGAAACTTAAATATGTGAACAATTAATATGAAATTTCAATTGCAATGGAGACAATATCAGTATTTATCTTTACATTAGGATAAAATGAACATTGATTTTGAAGCATGGTGGTCATAATCCTATATACATTGATCAGACCACAGAAATCCACATAATGACGGACATAAATTTGATTCTAATGAATACCACATTGTTTTAAGCAAAGTAATTCTCCTCTTCTAAATTTAGGTTGTTCTTATGAAGGATAGCTTTTGCTGTTTGTGAATGAAGACAACTGTCAAAGTGCCAAGGAGATCCTCAAGCAGCTGTATTCCTAAAATGACACTAAATTTTGTGAACATTAGAATGACTTTCCTGAGAAAATGGCACACATCCTCAACTTCATCTCCCCAACAGATCAATCACCTCCTACGAGTAATAAGGTGTTTCTTTGGTATGTATCATCAAATCATTTTTAGAAAGTGCAGGAACTGACAAAATATTTAATAAGTCATGTTTAAGATAACTTGTCTTGGTGTATACAGTCAGGTTCTGCATAACAACTTCTCAGTCAGGGATAGACTAATATATTACCAGCCTTAATTTGTGTGAATACATTCCAGTGTTCCCACAAGAGTGAAATCACCTAATAATACCTTTCTCAGAATGTATCTCTGTTGCTAAGTAATACACAACTGTATAATAACAAGCCAATGAAAGAGGTATGAAACCAGTTATTATGCACATAGGAATAAAAAATAGAGCAAACATAGTTTATGGCCATCTGTTGATCAAAAGATTGAGTAAAACACCGCATGAACACCTATAAAAGAACCCATGTATATAACAAATATAATATTCAATTTCCCACAAGGTATTGAAAAACAGGACAATGATCACAATTGATTTAAGGTAGTGGTCAAGTTCTAGAAATGGCTATTCCTGGTTTCTGCTCCAAACTAGATGGTTATGACAACATCTACATTCTATGGAAGGTTAGCATAATCGTACATAGACAGCAACTCCAGCATACCAAAAGAGAAAGCATTTTTCCTTTAACTAAAGTTAGTTTATATGCCTCCTTCTACTCAGGAAGGTAAACTTACCAGGGGTAGTTTCATCAATTCCAGCTAAAAGAGTTCTCTTTTGCCACCCCTGGTACCCATTTCCCCTTTTCCCAAGAGTCTGAATGACAAAATGTCTTGTAAAGTCTGAGAAAGGTGCCTAGGCAGAAAAAATCTGTCCTGTTCTCACCGTCCTCCCACCACGAGGAATATTCTAATCAGGTGTCTATCCTGGTTAAAACCGCTGACCACGATTTTTTCAGAGTTTTCTGGCAATACAGAGATTCTTCCCTTCACAAATCTGTCAGCTTCTTTTTGTTGCTACCCTACCTCCTACTGGCTACCACATCTGTAAGTTTCCTAAGTACCTGATACTAGTTTTGAATTCTCAGGTGCATGTTGAATGAAGGGCATCCCTGTGAGGCTTTCAATCTTTCCCGTCATTCCCTGAATAATGAGACACACACTTGCTCTGATCTATCCTGCAAGTGTGTTCCATCTATTCCTGGCTGTGGCCACCAGGATTTTTCCAGTAAATTTTGCATCGCATTTCTTCAAATTGCTCTTTCCTACTACAACTGAACTCTTAATTTCTTTTGAAAGTGGAGAAACAGGAGTTCTTATGTAATTATCCACTCATATCCTTTCTGTAATTTATTTATTCAGACTTCTGCTCCCATTTAAAACTAAGGTTTTAGACTTCTGCTCATTGTCTGGATCTTACAAATAAAAGCCATGACTTCAAAGATATACATTTATGCTTTAAATTAAGAAGAGTTACTTAAGGATTCAAAATCAAGCAATTGATTATTTTTTTTTTTCCCATGCCAGGCTAAGCTTGATGACATTCATTAGAAAGCCCCGGATTCTGCAAAGGAACTGCAAGCAAAGCACACATAGTTTAATATCAAAATGCTACCCAATTTTACCCTAACAGTTTACAAGGCCTAACATCTTGGCACACACTCGTTTCTGCCTGTAGTGTTCTCTACACGCACCTGTGAACTTGTTCATCCTCCGTATCTCTGTAACTTCCTCTGAGCATTTCCGGAGCTTTCAACCTTCAGTTAAGCTGGTGCCACTCAGGTAGCTCCTTTCCTTCACGGTGCAACTATGTAGTCTGTGAGTGTGAAATGCCTCTCAATTCGATTGCATACAAACTTTAATAGTAGAGGTACCTTTTCTGATTTGCACACTGCTAAGTCCCCAGCACCTCATGGAGTTCTAGCACACTGTAGGTGGTCAATAGTATTTGTTACAGTTGACTATCTTACCTTATTGGCTTCTGTCAAACTCTACAATGTTAAGACAAATGTAACCTCTAATTGAAAATTGAGGTCTCTATATTAGTATCTCTCAAATGACATGTGCCGAAAACACAGGTTACATCACAGAATCTCAACTTTGTTCCTCTGAACCCTGCTCTACCACTCAGTCCATTTTCTGACATCATTGTCCACCATCATCTTTAATAAAGGTTAGTATTCACTTTACACAGAAGATTTAGTAGATACTCAATTAACATTATTTTTAAAACAGAAAGCAACATAGTTTAAAAGAAAGAAAAACCAGAATTCAGTAAAAAAATAGGAATATTGTAAGACAGAAGAGAGTATTTTGAATGTAAAACCATTATCATTATTATTATGCTATCATTTTAATAGGATAAAGAAGTATTTTTCAAAGGAAAATATCTAGTATATAAATTTTTCATTCCAAAAATAGTATTCCTTGGCTTCTTGATAAGAAAGTAGTAACTGGCTCTTTATACATATTTACAAATACAGAATCCAGCCTATTTACAGGTAGGGTTATGAAGCCTCTATAATCACACAAAAAAGTGCCCAAATGGTAACTGATTATTAATTCTTCAATTCACCAATGTAAGTTTTCAAAGCCACAATCTCTCACATACACGTAATGAACTTTGTTAGTTTTGTTCTTTCCACAGTGCAAGGAATTTCAGTTTTTAATACTAAAAAGCTAATTTTTGAAGTTTATTATTTTGTTTTATTTTGAATGTTTGCCTATATTTAAATAGGACTGAATATCTCATTACAATATAAGTCTACTTAATTATAACCTGAATAATTTCCACTTTCCATACACGTTAACATTTTAAAGTTATACTTATTCAATTAAAATGACCATTATTATTATAGAAAGTACATTATTTTAAGGCATGTGACTTATATGATTGATACTTCAAATAATCTTTCATTTGCATGCTTTATGTAGAGAAATGGTGCTCTTCTTCAAAAAGTGTGAATTTTATTGTTACTTCACACAAAGAAAAGCTGAAATGTTATAAAATAAAAAGCTTATAAGATAAGGTAAATCATTATTGGTGTGAGTGGATGGT
>RJWT010030995.1:0-14500 GCA_004365215.1 Cuniculus paca | reverse complement strand
ACCATAATGTTTAGCAGTTCTTTTTGTTAGTATAGTTTGAATTTTAAAGAAAATAGTAATAAGCCTGTGAAGTGATCACAGTTTCTTTTCAAAGTAAATTTAGCCCCTTTATGTGTTAGTTGTGATAGCGCACAACTTGTTCTTCCTGTTCAGAAAACTGAGTGTTTGTTTCTCCACTGTTTATCACTGTTACCTGGCAGTTGTTGTCCTTCCTATATATCTTAGAAAGGCTCATTAGAATACAGTCTGCAGATACTATAATTGTTTCATGTCCTTGTTTTTTTTTAAAAAGGATCTACATTTGTTTTAAATTTTTATGTTAAATTTAAAACTTGTAAGCTTGCAGGTATCCTGGAGTAATTTAGGAGAGGTTGTGTAACACCATTAGCTGTAGGGATTTTTGTGTTGTTACTTTTTTAAGTGCAGAATAAGTGACCAGTGAGGGTAAAATGAATTTTACCATTTTTTAGGTTATTTTGAAAGAAGAATCCTGGAGAAAAGGTTTTATAAATTACAGGAAACAGAGGAGTTTGGGTTTAATGCATCCATAATTAAAAAGTTGTCGAAACGTGTCTTTTAAATGATTAAACAAGCAGGTCTTTTTTGTTTTTTCCCTTAAGCTGCAAATGGTGTGGTATTAGCAACTGAGAAGAAACAGAAGTCCATTCTATATGATGAGCGAAGTGTACACAAAGTAGAGCCAATTACCAAGCACATAGGTTTGGTGTACAGTGGCATGGGCCCAGATTACAGGTATTTATTTATTTATATAGTTTTTCACCATCTCATGAGTTGAGTGTAATCTGTACTTTAAGGAGAAAAGTCATTGGCAGCTGGATTGGGTTACTTTAAGGAACTCAGTACCCCTTTGTTTAAAAAGGAGATAGATATATACTTACTCCTCTTACTGGTTTAGTGGACTTTACCTTCTGGTAACTGTCCTCTCATCATCCAGAGTTAACCTCATGACCTTTATTTCTGTTCTTGTCAAAGGGATAAAATTCCCAAAGCCTGCTGGATATTACAGAGTGTGACAACCAGCTGAGATAAAGATGCTTGTAGAATTGCTCCTTTTGTATTTCACCAGCAAGTTGAAAGTGGTTGACAACTTGCTATGTGTCTGTCTGTCTGTCTGTCTGTCTGTCTCTCTCTTCTCTCTCTTTTGAGACAGGATCTCACTATATAGTCCAGGCTGGTCTGGACTCACTATGAAGCCCTAGCTGGCCTCAAACTTGCAGCAGTTCTCCTGCCTCAGGCTTCCGAGTGCTGGGATTACAGGCATGTGCCACCACGCCAGGGTTGTCAGTCTTTAATACTCACGATTTTTGTAGAGCGAGATAGATAGAGTCAACATTTCACTTCAAGTCAGAAAAACCAGCAGATTCACAGGAATATGATCAGCCTGCACTGTAGTGGAAGGGCGACCACTGTATGGAAGGAACCCTGCTATTGTGGCACCACTGATGGAATAAACCTAGGCAGAGAAGAGTATCATGCAGAAGGCTAATGTGCATATTCCAGATCTATAGGACATGAGTAGGTAAAGATAAATCCTATATGTCCTGCTAATGTATTTGTTGTGTATCCTTAATATCTTAATATCTTTTAATGATACTTATATTTAAAGTTAAAATAGTTTTTTTCACTCCATCTTAATCTCTGAAGGGCACTCCAGAGTATAGGCAGTCTGCAGAGAAGATGGAGGCAGAGTGAGAAAAATGTGCCTGAAATTGTGTCCATATGTGTATTGTGTTTGTGGGCCTGGTAACACATTAAAAAGACACAGTAGCTGACCTTAGGGTAAGGGGTGCAGCCTTGAAGAAGCTATGGAGAGAGAGAAACCTCACATTTTTTTTACTAGGTATCCTAGTTCCTACTTTTCTTCCTTTTGCCTTGTTCTTGTCTGTCTCCTGTTGGTCAGCTCCTCTGACACTCTGAAATGTTCTAAATCAGTTGCGATTGGATAGCAGAGTAGAACTGACTGATCAGCAGCTGTGTTTAAGGTAACATGTTAGATTGTGCTGTAGTTACTTGCTTAATTTTAATTGGTGCTTCCATCTCCCCGGCGTGCCAGAGTGCTTGTGCACAGGGCTCGGAAACTCGCCCAGCAGTACTACCTTGTCTACCAGGAGCCCATCCCCACCGCCCAGCTGGTGCAGAGAGTAGCTTCCGTGATGCAGGAATACACCCAGTCAGGGTAAGGTGCTTTTATTATTTGAAATATGCCATGAATTAGGAGGGAAAAATCATTTTATTTATTTATTTATTTATTTATTTTTTGGGGGGCACTGGGGATTGAACTCACGACCTTGCGCTTGCCAGGCAGGCGCTTAGACCGCTGAGCTAGATCCCCAGCCCTGTTTTTGAGACAGGGTCTCACTATGCCATTCAGGCTGGCCTTGAGCTCACTTTGTAGACCAGGCTTGTCTCGAACTCACAACGATCCACCTGTCTCAGCCTCCCGAGTGCTGGGATTACAGGCGTGAGCCACCACGCCTGGCACGGAAAAATCATTTTAAATGGATGACTTATTAGCAGGAGACTTAATAGTCCTTAAGTTTTTAGGAACCTTTATCTTACACTGTGTTGAATGTTTCTGTTCTTAACTACACCTAGAACACTTTCTTAGGGAAAAGGTGTCAATATTTTCTTGCTTATATAATAGTAGAATCCTGTAGATAGAGTTATTTTTGGGATGATTAAGATACCTGTTAATGGGCAATCACCACTGCTACGTTACCTTTCCAACCAGAAATGATTATGAGCATGTGGTGAAAGCAGACACTATATTGATTCTAATACAAGTGTTTTTAAGCTCGAGTTTAAGTAAGACGGCATAAACAGTTGTTGATATGAAAACCCAGGAAAACCCACACTAGTTGGGAATTGTGCTTGTTAGGACACTGAATGTCCATACTTAGTGACTGCATTGTCTTTGTTAGGTGTGTCCTACTGTGATTGACACTCAAGGCTGGGCTCTTTACAGAAGCGGTTTATTTAGCTCACAATTCTGGAGGCCTGACAGCATGGCATAGGCGTGATGAGGGCCTACTGGCAGGTAGCGCTGCAAGGCCAGAGCTCTTGCCAGAGAGTTTATATTCTGAGACAGGAAGCAAAGGGGAGCAGAGGGGCCTGCTCGCTCCTTTATAACAGCCACTCTCCACTCTTGGTGACCTCCCACTCTGAGAGACCAGCAGCAGTCCTTTCCCAGGATGGTGTCCCGTGACTGCAGTGCTTTCCACTAGGTCCCCTCTTAAAGATCCAGCTCTTCTCATCACCATCAGGTCAGGAACCAGCTTCCACACATGAGCCTGGGGGAACACCACCTGCAGGCCACAGCCAGGCGTGGCTCTGTATCATCCAGAGTGTTTTGTCTCCTCTTCCTCACTGCCTTAAAGAGTGTTCATTTTCTGCTGATCCGTTAAGTACTTTTTAATGAACTCAAGTCAACTTCAGTTTACTTGATAACTTGCTTTACTCGAGAGTATTGGTAAGTTTGCAATGGAGGATGGTTTTTAACACCATGAAGATACCAAGTAATTGTCATTTTGCTTTCTGTAGTGGTGTTCGTCCATTCGGCGTTTCTTTACTTATTTGTGGTTGGAATGAGGGGCGACCATATTTATTTCAGTCAGATCCATCTGTAAGTATTATTTGATATATTTGAAGAATTTTTAAAAATTGCTCCTTGAATATCTAATAAAAATAAGCCATTTGGAATTAACAATTTCTCGCTTTTCATTTGGACTTTAGAACATGTAAGGTAGCTACAAACTACATTAGTTTTGTCTTTTTCTGTCACGTTCATTAATACTACATACTTCAGTACCACAACTTGAAATAGTTGTCATCCAATCTCATTAAATCTATGGAATTTTATTACTTTGGAAGATGCTACAATTAAAGATGTGGACCTGGAAGATGCTGTAATCTTTGTCATCTTTGTGGTTAGGTCAGTGTTTTATACAAAATGAGTGTGTAACCAATATCTTGAGTGAGTTTCATGCTCTAAACCAAGAGTTTGGTATCTAGGTAAGAAGGTGTCACTAGAGAAAATGCTACTCTATACCTGTCCCTTGCTATGAAGAGAATGTTTATCTTTCTTTTTTTTTTTTTTTCTGTTGGTATGGAGGATGAGTACAAACTTTATGCTGTAACCCTTAAATTTAAAAGGCAAAAGAAAAATATTCTGGTTGTTACTTATATCAGAAAGTAGGTATTTCAGGAACTATTGACAGTGTTGTTCCCCCATCTCTGAGTTTCTAAAGCTAAATCACAAGCCCTCTTCCCTTGCCTTCCAGTGGGTAACAAAAGCCACTGTCTATGAAATCATGTTCATCTTTTGCCCTTGTGTTTCTTGTATTTAGAAAGATATTTGATATGTTTATTTGATATGTTTTTATTAGGGTTCTTTTCTATGTGCATGTGTGTATTTTTCAACATGTGAGGCCATATTACATATGATGTTGCTACTGCTTTCATTTTGCCTCAGATTATAAAATATCAAAACCTTTGAATATTTTTAATGAAAAGCTGCCCTTTTAATGTATTCACTAATGCTGATGAATTGATCACCAGTTTCAAATTTTATGGCATATTTTTAAATTCCTTGTTTATTTGCTTTACATTAACCTGAGTTTCCTTTTATTGACTTTTTAACAAAATTTATGTACAATAAGTTGGATCATCAGCAACCTATCACCATCAGTTTGACGAGTGTTGATATATGTAAATACCTGAGGAAACTATCAACACACTCAAGATAACAAACTTCGTAACTCAGATTTCTTTATGTCTCTGTCATCCATCCCTCTTAACCTTTTAACCAGTGATACTTTCATTCCATCCCACTAAATACTGTATGACCCTAGATGTTAGAGAACAACTGTAGATTTGAAAAGCAAGTGGCAAAACGTGTAGTTATTTTTAAATATGGCTCTTTTCTCTTCATGGTTAGGGAGCTTACTTCGCCTGGAAGGCCACAGCAATGGGAAAGAACTATGTGAATGGGAAAACTTTCCTTGAGAAAAGGTAGGCTCCCTGTAACTGGATTTATTGGCAAACTCGCTTTACGTTTTCAGCACTCTTAACTTAGTAGTTTCATGAATCTGAATAAATTTGTTCTGTTACTCTGTAATTGAGCCTAGTTACAGACAAAACAAAAACTTGTCAACATCCTGGCATCCTGAACTTTACTAGAGTAGAAAAAATTTTAAGTGATTTAATGATACTATATATGACAGTAAAAATTGTGGAAGCAAATACTTGGTGTTGAGCAGATTAAATATATGATGGAGTGATGTTGTAAGATCTGCTGTCCATCAGCACAGCAGCCTGCTGTCATCTATTCCCAGCTGTATTCCAGACTCACTGTTACATAGTCCTCCAAGAACAGCCTGCCTTTGAACAGAAAATTGTGTAATTGGCTTTGACTAACAGATGATCCTTCCCTACAGCCTTCAGATAATATTGATATTGAGGTTATTAAAGATGTATGGTAAATTTAGCCATGGAATCATAAAGCACTTATCTTTAACTTATATTTATTAGTGAGTCTTCCAACGGTTTCACGTTTTAACATATGATAGGTTATAAGAACAAACAACATTTTACCAAAGGTTTGATTTTTTTTTTTTGCTTTCTTTTTAAAAATCATAATGTATGCTGCTGCCACATCCCAATTACATTAATGCATTAATACTTAAGTTTCCTAAAATAAATTCATTTTAGGATTATATTCTTTCCATGATGTTTAGGATTGAGTACTAAATAATAATATTTTATTTGAGGACATCTGTCTCAGTGAGGTGATTTAGAGAAATTAATACATAATTTAATGTTTTCAGTTTCTTAGATCTTTAGAAAACCTTTTTGCTGTTTCTATCATTGTATAGTCATAAAGAACGTAAGCAGTACCATAAAGTCATTTTTTAAAATTTTCTTTAGATATAATGAAGATTTGGAGCTTGAAGATGCCATTCACACAGCCATCTTAACCCTAAAGGTTAGCTCAGCAACTGGCCACTGAATTTATCGTTTTCTAATTGAGTGTTTAGAAAGTTGACCGTTTATCCTCCCTTCCCCAACAGGAGAGCTTTGAAGGTCAGATGACGGAGGATAACATAGAGGTTGGCATCTGCAATGAAGCTGGCTTCAGGAGGCTCACTCCGACTGAAGTTAAGGACTACTTGGCTGCCATTGCATAATGAAGTGATGGAGTGACCTGAAATTTCAGATAATCTATCTACTTAAACATGTTTAAAGTATGTTTTGTTTTGCAGACTTTTTGCATACTTATTTCTACATGGTTTAATGGACTGATGTTTTTAAAATGACACAAATCATAATAAACTGTTAAATCCAACTTCCAGGTTTTTAGGAGTTAGTAAAATTTTAACATTTCCTCCGACATTTTAACACTGAACGTTTTTATTTCCTGCTATTTGTTACAGCTGGGTTTTAGAAACTACACTGCAAGGCAAAATGATGAAATCACTATTGCATTCTTTGCACTTCGGTTCAGTCAGATCACCACCCCATTTATAGCGATACTGCTGTGTTTTGTAAAGTACAGTGCTGGTTTTGGTAAGTTACTTTTGGAGCTGAGAGAATCTGCAGACTTTCATGGATCCAGGATACAAATAAGCACAGGTGTTGAGTATGTTTAGGTGTGGGGTCAGTGAGATCCTTGAGCAGTAGTGGAGAACCTATGGTACTTGTGCCGCAGTAGGCTGGCATCATTGAAAGCTCTAAAAAGTTTGCTTTCACTGTCCTAGAGTGCTTGCTTCGACTGCACTGCAGCTGTGAGAGATGAACCACGCAGGTCTCCTGTGGGAGACATTTTATAAGTAAATAAGTTATGGTCTGCTTGTCCTGGTGGTTTCTCTGTCACAAATACGTAAGAATATTTAAAACAAATCCCTAAATTGTATAGATTCTTTTAGTTCAAGGATGGACATCAGTACTGGAAATAAAGTAGTAATCCTAAGTGTCAAAATTGGCTTAAGGCTCTTCCTCATTAGTCTTGTAATCAGAGCGTTTGCTGTAAGTAAGGTTCTTAAGAGAAAGCAGATAGTGGAGTATTCACAGATGAAGTGGTTTTGTTTCTTTGGATTGGTTGATTTATTTTTTTAAGGCATTTTAGGAAACAAAGCAGTCTGGTTGATAGAGCAGAGTTGATGAGTGTCATTAGTCTTAACAATATAAAGAGATAGTCGGCAATTCCAGGATTTTAATGTAGTTAAAAAGCATTTAAGATTTAGCTAAGTGTAGGAGAAAAGCCTTATCTTAGAGCATTTTTGACAGAGCTTAGAGTTCTGCTACTTCTCCCATGACACCCATGTCTTGTTAGGGTGGCCAGAAGCATTTTAGGAGATGGGCAGTGGCACCTTGGCATCCTACTTGAAGGTATCTGTTGAAGACCTTGTCTGCTAATCTCTCCTTGTGAGCTGCTGGTGTGTTGTGATTCCAGCACACTAGAAAGTAAACATAGTAGTGAAAAAGACTGACTTTGAAAGGTAATTATCTTGGGGATTTTGTTTAGTTTTTGACTAAATTTCATAAAGCAAGTGTAAAACCTGACATGATTAATAGTTAAATACTCTGATAGCTGCTCTTGAATTTATGTAGGCCCTTTCTACTGTCTCGTATTAGAAACCCAGAGGAATGCCAAGTTCTACAAATCAGAGGAGGGAAGAGTAAAGATACATAAATTTAAGACAAAAGGAAAATGCATGTATGTTTTTATTGGGTACTAACACTTCATCCTGCAGAATAAAAGGAGGAAAAATTGGCTGAAGAGTGTTAGATGCAGGTTCAGTTTTCTGCCTCCTGCCCCAAAGTCTGGTTCCAATTAAAGCTCCCTCCAATTGCACTCACTTTGTGCTGTTTATTCTTTTCATTGTCCTTACTATTAAGATGCTCCTTTTTGTCCAGTTCTTGGGAGACTCGGTTAAACTATCATAATGCCCCTAATGTTTGCAGCCCCCCTACTTTGGGTTCAATTTGTGTCTTAAGAAACTTTGATCTTCACTTTGTTCCAGCCTTTCCCTGTCCCAGTTCCTTACTGAACCGTGAATTTACAGTTATAAAACAATTACTATCAGACAAACATAGAAATGTTTAAAATTCACATACAGGCAAGAAAGGAGGGGTAAATAGGAACAATACAGAGTTTATGATTACTACATGCTAAAATGTTGCGCATCAATAAAGGAACATCAGAAAAACTTCCATAAGTTACCCACTTGTTTTCATGGAAGGACCCCACTGAAACTCAGTGTGTAACCTCACCTCTATCCAAGGGTTTCCTTGCCACTGTAGGCAAGTTCTCTGACCCCTCACTGTACAGAACGGCAAACATACTCGGCGATTTCCAGAAACATGGAGGAGGAGCTGGTTGTACCCTTGGATTAGAATCCTGATTTCCTGAAAAGCAGTCTGGGGTCCTACGTCAGCTTCATATTGCCTTGTGGTTCTTCCACTTAGTACTCTGCCCTCCACCCTGTTGCTTACTGAACTAGCAAACCTTGGCAGCCAAGTAAATGGTAGCTCACTAAGCATGAGCATGTATTTAAAAGGTGAAGTAGCACTTGAGGGATGTCCTGAGCTCTGCCCTCACTTGTTTTTAGGTATTTCATGTGGTCCTTTCTTGACCCCATTTTCAAAATAAGTTAATACTACTCTACCAGATGAGAATGTAAAGTTCTCATATTACTCTCACAGCCCTTCTCCCTGCCTTGGTTTATTCAGTTAATCATGCTTAGTTTAAAAGGTTTTTCTTCTGACTGGAAGTATGCTTTGACTGTTTCCTTGTAACTTTCTTGTAGTTTATATTGCTTCACTGGGTTTCGGGGTTTTCTTTCTATTGTTTTCCATTTGTTGTTTTGTTGTGTAACCATCTCTCAAATTCTTGCCAGCTTCCAAGAAAACTAGAAAATCCTCTGTATACTGTTTTCTAAATGGCAGCAAATATGTAAGCTATAGCAAGTCTGTCCCCCACATCTCCCAGAATTTTCTATCTCTTTCTACCAATCCAGGATAAGAGGTTGCTTGAAACTATATTCTCTGAGTTGGATGGGTTAAAAAACTCTAGATTAGAAATAAATTATCTCTATGTTTTGAAAGCATTATGCCCTTCTCAATTCTAGTGTTGCTGATGGAAGCCTAATGCTATTGTGTATGTGATACCAAACCCTTTGTTTTTAATTTCCCCTCCTGCAGCTCTTAGGTTTTGTTTTATCTGCAGTATTTTAAAGTTTTACAATGAATTTTCATTTTTGGCTCTAAACTTCTGTTAATTGGCTCTAAACTTCTTTTGGCTCTAAACTTCTTTTTGTTTTGACTGTATATTTTTATTTCTATTCTTTCTACTAGGTTTTTTTCCTCCAATTTATCTATTGATACTTAAAATTTCGAATTTTTTGGAATATTTTATTTTAAATTTATTTTTATGAGTACATGTTTGCCATACATGATTACATTCATTGTGGGGAACTGTTATATTACATAACATCTCAGCTTTTTGGAGATGCTTTTTACTTTTGAGAAACTGTTGCCTGTCCTCTGCCATCTCTCAAAAAGAAATTCTTTTTTTATGGGCAAAATAGTCTTATTTGAAGGTTCTAGCTACAAGATATGTTTTAAAACCATTTTATTCCACTTTCCATTTCCTTAAAAATGTTTGGAAGCATTTGTAAATAAGGTCAGCCCGACTTTCTGGGGATGCTGAATGTCAGGTTTCTCTGAGGTCTTTCATTTGTTTAATTTCAATACAAGAAAACAGGGTTTGAGTGGGAGTGCGGGTCAGAGGGGTGCCTGTGTTCCTGGAGGGCAGAGGTCTCCATTCGGTAGGGAACGGGTATTCCTAGTGGCACCTCTTTCTCATCTGCCATCTGGAACACCTGGCTCCCTATCTTCAGGACCCAAGTTCTAGTCTTCTGCCCCAGAAAGGCATGGAATGGCCCAGCTGCAGTGGGTAGGAGAGCAGACTTTGGTCTTGTCTCCCACCTTCTGGGCACCCGAAGTTCCAAAGTCTTTCGCTTTGTGAATCACTGGTTTAATAACCCCTTCTTTAGGCACTTTTCTCAGCTCTGCTGAGAGATCCCGGGTTTCAATAGCTTACCTGTGGCTCACTTAACTGTTAATACTGTATATCGCTTTTTAGGTTAGGGAGACAATAATGCGCGTAGAACATTTGGAATAACGCTTGCCGCGGTATGAGTTACTGCGGCTTTTGAAAGTGTTAAGGTCTGTCTTGCCTCTTGGTGGGTTTTTCCCCCTTTAACACTTTTTCTGTCCTTTAGGGTGTGGAGAAGGAGCAGAATAGCTGGGGTTCATTTTGACGGCATTTGATATTTAGAATTAGTTTACCTTGTCAAATCCAATCATTCTGGGTGGCTTTGGACACTGCGCTCTTCGATGTGGCGGCACATTCTGAAATAGCACACTTTTGGGAGACTGGGGTGGGGGCGAAAGGGTGTGCACAGGGCCTTCTTACAAAGTCACATCCCCAGCCCTTTTTTGAGACAAGTTCTCACTAAGTTGCCGGGCCTTCCAGAGTGCTAGGATGACAGGCGTGCACGACCACACCTGTCTTGTAACAGGACAGTTTCTGTGGGGATCCAGCGTAGTGCAGTGGAGGCCCACCCGCCCTCTCCTGCGGCCAGGGGGCCGGTCTTTTGGAATTGGCGGTCGTGCCCCGTAGGAGGGGGGGTATGCCCTTAACAAACATGGCCGCCGCGCCGGCGTCAGCAGCGTCCCACGGGCCGCGAAGCCGCCTGGGAATCGCAGGCTCGGCGTCGGCCAGCGCGGGGTCACGTGACGTGGGAGGCGCCAGAGGCGGCGGGTCCTCTGGCTGAGCGGCACCGGCGCCAAGTGAGGCGGGGTGAGGGCTCCGGGGTCCCGGGTTCGCGTGCCCGCGCCGCCCGCTCACGCTCGCGGTCCTGGGCGCTGCCGGTGAGGAGCCGGGAAGGGAGGGGCAGGCGGCCCGCTGGAGGGAGGGGTGGTGGCGCGTCTCCGGCACGGAGACCGCCCGGCTGCGGCCTGCGGCCCACTCCGCTCCGGCCGGCTCGCTGCGCTGGAGTCGGCGCCTCCCCTCCCCCAGCGGGAGCGTGGGGCGGGGGGGCTGCTGCGGCCTCGGTCTGTTAACGTGCAGCCAAGCCGGTCCTGATTCCCTGTCAGGACTCGGTGCCCAGTGGAGCTAGGAGGAGCTGGTTAAAGGTTGCGTGGAGGAGAGGAGGCAAGCCTGGCCCCGGCAGGGGTGCACACGCCGCCTTTCCACACTGCTTTCCAGCTGCTGCGTGCCTAGTTTCATGTGAAGCATTTTATTTAGGTGTTCTGAAAGTTATTTCTCAGCTGGGACAGCAAATGGATCTCCTGGGGTCTGAACAAATGAAGGTCTAAACAAGTGTGCCAGGATCCAACATACCTATGAAAAGTTCGGAAGTACTGTATGGCTTTCTTTAGCGATCGAGGGAAGCAAGCCCTTCAAAGTTAGACTCACAGAAGTCCAAGTTCATAGGCTTGGCCCCCATAAACTTTGTCGCAAAATTGAGGTTTTTTTAATCCTTGTCATTTTGGAGAAAGGTTTGAATTCGTCTTGTTTGTTGTCTTTTTATAGGAAAGGAATAATGCTGTCAGCATGTCTGCACACTCCATGCTCTGCGAACGAATTGCCATAGCCAAGGAACTGATCAAGAGAGCAGAATCACTTTCTCGATCAAGAAAAGGTGGCATAGAAGGTAGTGCAAAGCTGTGCAGCAAACTGAAGGCAGAATTAAAATTTTTACAGAAAGTGGAAGCTGGGAAAGTAGCTATTAAAGAATCTCATTTGAAAAGCACGAATCTAACACACTTGAGAGCTATCGTGGAATCCGCAGAAAACCTGGAAGAAGTTGTTAGCGTCCTTCATGTCTTTGGTTACACAGATACCTTGGGAGAAAAGCAGACCCTTGTGGTGGATGTCGTTGCAAATGGTGGGCATACTTGGGTGAAAGCCATTGGCCGGAAGGCTGAAGCACTGCATAACATCTGGCTGGGCAGGGGCCAGTATGGTGATAAAAGCATCATTGAGCAGGCTGAAGACTTCCTCCAGGCCAGTCACCAGCAGCCTGTGCAGTATAGCAACCCCCACATAATCTTTGCATTTTACAATAGTATCTCCAGCCCCATGGCAGAGAAACTAAAAGAAATGGGTATATCTGTGAGGGGAGACATAGTGGCAGTGAACTCTCTGCTAGATCACCCTGAAGAGCTACAGCTGAGTGAGAGTGAATCAGATGATGATGGCCTGGAAGTTTTGCAAGTGACCAGAGTAGACCGAGAAAATATCCTAGCAAGTGTTGCATTTCCAACAGAGATTAAGGTCGATGTGTGTAAAAGAGTCAATCTGGACATTACTACCTTAATCACCTATGTGTCTGCTCTTAGCTATGGAGGTTGCCACTTCATCTTCAAAGAAAAAGTACTCACAGAACAAGCAGAACAAGAGAGGAAAGAGCAGGTTCTACCTCAGCTAGAGGCATTCATGAAGGACAAGGAGTTGTTTGCTTGTGAATCTGCTGTCAAGGATTTTCAGTCTATTCTAGATACTTTAGGAGGACCTGGGGAGAGAGAGAGGGCTGCTGTGCTAATTAAGCGAATCAGTGTAGTACCAGACCAGCCTTCTGAGCGTGCCTTGAAATTAGTGGCCAGTTCAAAAATTAACAGCCGTTCATTAACAATTTTTGGGACAGGAGACACCTTAAAAGCCATCACGATGACTGCCAATAGTGGTTTCGTCAGAGCTGCAAACAACCAAGGTGTTAAATTTAGTGTGTTTATCCATCAGCCTAGAGCACTTACTGAGAGTAAAGAGGCTCTAGCCACTCCCTTACCAAAAGACTACACAAATGACAGTGAACATTAGTGATACCCTTTAAAAATTGTCACGGAAATAAGTTATTTATACCAAAGGCTGGGTCTTCCTGTATAAATTGTGAGGAATAAGGTCTATAGCAAAAGTAATACTTAGAACTCTTAAGCCAGAATTTCTTTATGTGTGGCATCTATATTTAAAATATACAATCTAAAGTAGATAAAGCACAAGAGATAACCTTATTTATCAAACTCTACATTATAGCAATTACATGTGTAAGAGTTAGGTGTCTCATAAAAGTTCTGTTTGATTCAGTAGGGCTGTGTTCTCCCTGTTGCTACTCACATTTCTTGGAATATGGTTACACTGCATCTTGCATTCATTAAATCTTTGGAGAAATCTCTGAAGCTTGATTTTCGTTGTATTGGTTTATCCTTTGATGTGGGTTAACGCTGGGAGGTAATGGCTTATAATTAGATTCTAAAGTTAATGACCACTAATGAAAAGAAACTTTTGATTACTGTGTGTCAGGCACAGTGTAGTGGGTATGTTCACAAAGAGTACATTAATACAGAAGAAATGAAAATACAGTGAATTCTGATCGTGCAAGTGCTATGAATCTATTCATATATCTTTGTGGAAAGAAAGCAAACAATCCTACTCTGATAAAATACACCTAAGACCTCTAAGGCAGAGTACTAGTTTGAATAATTGAAAAAACCATATGAAAGATTTAAAAATCAGGTTTTAAGGCCGTCCACCCTGTATTTCAAGTATTTAAATTACAAATACTACCTTCCCTATGCCATTGGCAAGTGGCAAGTGACAACTGCATTAACTTAGTCATGAAATGATGGGACAGTCCATGCCAGTTGCATGATACAGATTGTAGTTAAAAATAATTTTCTACAGTCAGGCATAGTGGCACATGCCTAATCTCAGCCCTGTGGGTAGTTGAGGCAGGAGGTTTGCAAGTTTGAGCCCATCTGGGGCAATTCAGTGAGATCCTGGGTCAAAATTTCAAATAGGAGCAGAGAACTGGGGATGTTGTTCAAAAGGTTCAATCCTCAGTGCCACACACAAGTAATTAAATGTATAAACTTCTATAACTACCTTGTACTCAGTGCTTTTAAAAATCTGTTTGTGATGATGCAAAACCACATAAACCATATTTCTCAAAGTGAGAATTTAAACCTTGGAGCTTAAGTATTAACTTAGGCTAAGTGTAGGAGCAGCTAGTGGAATTTGACTTGTGTAGCCACATCCAGATTTTCTACTTTGCCAATTTTCCCATTTGTGAGAAGGAGAAGTCAGTATCTAGCAACAATGTTGAGGTAGAATTTGGTTATCAGGGTCCAAGAACACTAACAAAAATGCAAAATTAAATTGGTTACTTTAATTCTAGGGATAACTGCGTAAGACAGAACACGTTTTCTAGGCAAAAGGCTATGACTTGGCTTCCAATGTAGTATAGGGAGATAAATTGTCTAATGTTAAAAATTGAATTCAGGCCTTTTGAGCAGCCATTAAGGTGCTGAAGTACTTGGTAGTAGTAACTACTAGGCATTCTTATAATAGTTTATTATGAAAAGATAAATAATTGCTCTAAGAAATCAGTCCAGAGGCAAGTAATTAATATAGTTA
>RJWT010030994.1:0-14500 GCA_004365215.1 Cuniculus paca | reverse complement strand
ATTTTGTCTCTGATGATAGTCATTCTAACTTGGATGAGATGATATCTCATGGTTTTGATTTGCATTTTCATGATTAATGAAATTGAACAGTTTTTCATGTTCTTTTTGGCCATGTGAATGTCATCTTTTGACAAATGACTATTTTGTTCTTTTGTGGTATATGCATATGTATACATCACTCTCACACATATATATCATACATGTATATATTGTATATATTTCATACACACATATATATTACAAAAGAACTAAATGGAGAAAGGACTTGAATAGATGTCTGAAGAAGATATACTTTAGCTCATTTGTGTATCTTTATCTTTTCTGGGGGACTGTTTCTCACTTTTTTGAGTTCACTCTGTATTCTGGATATTAATTCCTTGACAGAAGAATACTTAAAAAATTTTTCTCCCATTCTGTAGGTTGTCTCTTAGTTCTGCTCATTATTTCCTTTCGTATGCAGAAGCTTCTTAGTCTGACATGACCTCATTTTACTACTTTTACTTCTACTGTCTCTGCCTTTGGAGGACCAGTCTAAAAAATACTGCCCATACCAATGTCTTGAAGTCTTTCCCTATATTTTTGTGTAGTTGTATCACACTTTTAGGTTTTTACATTTAGGTCTTTGATACATTTGATATATGCACAAGGTGAGAGGAAATAATCCAGTTTCCTTCTTCTGAATACATACATCCCATTTTCCCACCATCATTTATCAAAGAGATTGTCATTTCTCTACTGTATTTTCTTGGTTCCTTTGCCAAAACTCAGTTGGTTCACTTGGCCTATATATCTCTTTTTATGTCAGTGCTATGTTCTGGTTTCTGCTTATTATGGCTTCATAGTGTGTTCTAAGAATAGATACTGTAATGCTTTCAGCTTTATTTTTCTCCTTTGGATTGCTTTGATTACTCTGAGAATAATGTGGTTGCATATGAAATTCACTCATGTTTTGATAGAAATTTCATCACTGTGTAGATTGCTTCCAATAATATGGTCACTGGAACCATATTAACTATTCAGACCCATGGATAAAGAACACTTTCATTTTCTGTTTCCTATATAATTTATTTCATAATTGTTTTAAATCTTTCATTATGGAGATCTTTGTCTTGCTTAGTTAAAAATAGAAATCAAATATTTTAATTTTTTAATGTTAATGGATGGGATTCCTTTCTTAATTCTTTTTCAGCAAGTTAATTAATGATTATAAAATGTTATCCTTTTTGGATGTTGGTTCTGTAACCAGCAACTTTATTGTATTTGTTTATCAGTTTTAACAACTTTTTGCAGAAACATTTACGTTTCCCATATAAATAAAATTATGTCACCTGCAAAAATGAATAGTTTAACTTATTTTCCAATATGACCACCATTATTTCTTTTTTCTTGCCTAATTGCCCTTGCTAAACTTCCAGTACTATATTAAATAAGAGTGGTAAAAATTCACACCCTTGACTTTTTCTTTATCTTCGAAGACAACACCTTTAGCTTTCCTCTATTTAGTATGGTACTGACTAGGCTTCTTAGATATACCCTTTAGCATTTTAAGTTATACTGTTTGCATATCTAATTTGTTGAGAGTTTTTATCATGAAGAGATGTTGGAACTTATGAAATGCTTTTCCTGAATCTATTGAAATGATCATATGATTTCGTCCTTCATTCGGTTGATGTGTTCATGAAGTTACATATGTTGACACATTCCTGCATCACTAGGATTTAGCATACTTGGTCATAGTGCAGACTCTTTTTACGTAATGTTCTGTTGAGTTTGCTTTGCTAGTGTTTTATTGAGATATTCTGCATATATTATTATTAGTGATACAGGTCCGCAGTTCTTTTTGCTGCTGCTACTTTTGTTGTTTTCTCTTTGTCTGACTTTGATATCTGGCTAATGCAGTTCCTGTAAAAAGAGATTGAAAGTTTTTCTATTTCAGTTTTGTGTGTGTGTGTGTGTGTGTGCGCGTGTGTGTGAAGTAAGAACAATTGGAATTAGTTCTCTAAATGTTTTGTAGCATTCAGCCATAAAGACTTCAGGTCTTGCAACTTCTCAGTGTAGAAGATATTAAATTATTGTTTCAGTCTCCTTATTCATTATTACTCAGTTTAGGCTTTGTATTTCTTCTTTCATTTTTGGTACCTTTTATGTATTCAGAAATGTATCAATTTCTTATAGGTTTTCCGATTTTTTCAGAACATTATTGTTCATAGTTGTTTGATATAATTCTTTGTATTTCTGTGCTCTCAGTTTCAATGTCTCCTTTTTCACTTCTGACTTTATTTATATATTTTGTGTTTTTTTCTCTCATGGTTAATCTAGCTATTAGTTTGTCTGTGTTGCTTATCCTTTAAAGAAACTGTTACTTTGTTTTTTTTGTTGCTCCTGTTTACTTTTTTCTACACTGATCTTTATTTTATTTTATTTTATTTTATTTTATTTTATTTTATTTTATTTTGTGTTTACTAATTTTGATAGTGGTTTGTTCTTGCTTTTCTAAATCCTTGAGGTATGTTGTTAGCTGATGTATTCGAGATCTGTTTTATGTATGTATTTATTGTTATAATCTTGTCTCTCAGATATACTTTGGCTGTATTCCAAAGATGTAAATGTAATGTGTTGCTATTTTTGTTTGTGTCTAGCAATCCTTTTCATTTTTCTTTTAATTTTTTCAATTACATATAGGTCATTTAGAAGTGTGCTATTCAATATCCTTGTATTTGTATACTTTCCATTGTTCTACTTGTTGATTTGTAGTTTTCATCTGTTGTGTTGTAAGAAAAAGCTGATAATTTAACAAATTTTAAAAGTATATTGAGGCTTCATTTTCACTATAATTTTGTAATATACATATGTCAAAGCATAAACATATCATTGAAATTACTCAAATATATACATCTATGTAAGCAGTACAATGCTGTATGTATGGTAAGAATTCTTTTGACACTAGCTTTGGACTTTTAATAGTAGGTATGAAAATCTCATACTTACTGTTAACTCTACACCTCTTTATCTACTGTCACTGTAAAATTTGCATAAACATTTCAAGTTACAAAACCCAAACAGGTGGACTATTTTCTGAGTGTTCGTTAAAATCAGCACTCTGTTCAAATTCTTGCAAATACCTTCTGAAACTCACTTCTATGTGATTCTGTTGGGTAATTTGCTAACATTGTAAATGCTTAGTCATAAACATATCTATCTTCCAAATTATCTAGATAATGTCACATGGTATCTGGAAATGTTTATACCAATACACATTACTCAGTAGGCATATGTAGGAATTTCCTTTGATTCATATTTTCACAAACACTTGACATTTTGCAGATACTATATATTTTGTTGAGTGTAAAACTTTAAGTCACTATGATTGTATTTAGCCTTTCTCAGATTATTCAGAAGGTTGGACATGTCATATGTTCATAGGCCACTCACGTTTTTTTCATGAAATGATTGTCCACCTACTTTGTACTTTGGAAGTATTCCTTACATTTTATTTGATTTTTATGACTTTTCTCATTTTTATTTCTATGTTATTTTTCTTCCTCAGCTTATTTATATCAATTATTATCAAAAGATGTTTGTCTGGTGTGACATTCTAAGTTAGTAGTTCTATTTCCTAATATTTTTAATGTGTTACTCAAATATATTCTGGTTTTTTTTGTGACTCATATGTATATAGTCTATTTTTTCTTGTTTGCTAGAGTTTATATTTTCTTTTAAACTTAGTGCTTCACAATTTCAGTACAATGTGACTAGAAATGGATTTATTTTCTCTTATATCAGAAATATTCACTGAGATATCTGAATTTAAGCCTGAATGCTTTCACTATTTTACTGTAATATTCCTCATTTTATCCTCAAAGTACTCCCTCACTTCCTTTTCTAGAACTCTGGTTAGAGAAATATTGAATTTTCTCATCTCATTCTAAATGTGCCTTAAACACTGCTCCATATTTCTCCTATATCTCTATACTCTTTTAAGTGTAGCTCCACAGGCAAATCTTGTGTTTAAATAGCTATTAAGCAATTCCAAGATATACTACACTACTCAGTCATTTTCTATTTCAATTATATTTTGTGATTGCTAAAAGTTCCTGTCCATTTAAAAAATTTCTAGCTTTTACTGATATCTTTTTTATCCATAAGTGTTTTAAGTTCATATTTTGTAATTTCATATATTATTTTTTGCCTCATATTTTTCCATGTATTCTCAAGAGTGATCTCTGCATTTACTTCTATTAACTTATTTTTCTATATTTTTAAAATTCTTAAATTTTAGTTAATTTGCTTAAAGATTAGGTTGAGAATCTTTAGGTTTTCACCCAAAAAATATTTAATCTAAACATTGTGCATACAAAAGAGCACTTTAATTTTTGCTTAAAAGTCTTCTACACATGTAGAAACTATATATTTAAACTCTGTGTTTGAATTGAGATAAGCCTTCATTACAAAATATCAAAAATTGTTTCAGTCCACATCTTGGAGCTAAAGCAGAGATGATTTAGATAAAGTTCCCTTTAAATTTCTTCAGCTATAGTTGTATTTGAATTCTTGCAATATTTCTTGGAATGAATAGTTTTTCTTTGTTCAGAATACTGCATTATTTGTAAAAAACTAAATCCATCTTCTTTTAAGAAAGAAAAATGTTTTATTTTGGTTTAATACTGTTTCCATTTATCATGTATTTTTGTTTGTTTGTCTGTTTTTTGTGGCAGGGAGTACTGGGAATCAAACTCAGGACTTTGTGCTTGCCAGTCAGGCGCTTACACTGCTGAGCTATATCCCCAGCCCTATATTTTTGTTTGTTAATTTTTTCTTAATACTTGAGAAATTGGATAGAAATTTAAATTATATTTATCATAATTTATTCAAAATCTAAGTTCACCATTTCATATGAATTAGAATTAATATTTCACATTTTTCTGTTATAAGAATTTCTAAAGAAAGCAACTATTAATATGAGTGGTGCTATTTTCTCTTTATAACCAATTTTATTTGAAAATGACATTTTCATTTAATGTGATATTAAATTAAGTGAAACTTTCTCCTTTTGAAGCTATTCAAAGGCATACCACTGACATTTAAGAGAAAACATTTAGTCATTATTTTTATAGGACAACATTGGACTTCTTCATGAAATTGAAATAAATGTAAAGAGTAAAGCAAAAATATGCTTCATGTAAGAGAGATTGAGAAATAAATTTTTTTGCTGAAGAGTTTCCCTAACTAGGCACAAGAAAGCCTATAGAGAGCCAAACATTTTCTTTAGTAGAGTATGCAGAAAGAAAAATGAGAAATTTCATTTCATGTAATATGACTGATGAAGTCTAGAAAGTACAGTTGGGTAAAATAAAAATAAACAATTTTAGATATTTCCCAAAATAGATTCAAGCTTCAATTTGAGTAGAAATATATTCAAATTAAAAGAAAATAATCAACTTCTATTTTGTGTCTACTTTTTTCTGCTGACTTAAAATTAAGAAGCAGTTTAGCAGATTGAAATCCATCTAATGTCATTCATAAACAGACTCATCCTGAGTGTGTATCACAGTCTTTAAATTTAAAATGTTACTTCCTCAATTCTCTTACTGACATTTTCCAAGAAAAATTCATTCCTTACACTGTGTATGATTTATAGGTATTTTTCTCTTTGTCCTAAGTACCAATGTGAAAAAAAAATTTTATTTGTATTAATCTTGTTTTCACCTGGGAAACTATTTTTGATGAAGGAGAACTCCAAAAAGCTATTTAATAATAGATTAACACTTACTGCAGTGACTAATCGATTAGTGAAATAACACAGTTGAATTTTGTCACTTTATAAATGAAGTATTGACAAGTACAGCACATGCTTAGCACAATTGACTTCAGTGGCAAAACCACAGCGAAATCTCACACTCTAGCTACTTCACCTGCTAATGATGATGTGTTTCTCAATCTTTTAGCTGAGAATTGGTGTTTCTCATAGACATTTCCTGCTGTGTGATCTTTTGTTCATTTTCAGCTGTAACACTAGGCTGTTAAACTGCAGATTTGATGATTTCCGAGGCTATTGACATGCACCTTTAAAGAAGTTGGACATGTAGTGGTAGATAATGCTGCCCGTAGAACCAACTATGTAAACTATGCCTAGATTCTTTTCTTTAGAAGCTTGTTTTCTTTATTTTGAATTAAATTTACTTTTAAGTGATATGTATATATGAAAGTGTATATATTAATGAAATACCATGATGTTTTGATACATATGTCTGCAATCTGATTTTTTGAATCAAGTCAAATACATCTCTTCAAACATCACTTGTGTTTGGTAAAAACTTTCAAAATCCTTTTTCTACATTTCTAAAATGCTCATGAAGTATTGGCATCTCCTGATTATAGAAAAACTTCATTAGAAGACTGAATTTAAAAGTCCTTAAAAACAACTAGCCCAACATGTTTAGTTACTTTAAAATTAAATGAAGTAATTCAAGATTTTGGGGTTTTTTTTAGCAAAGATTTGCCTTTTCAAATATATCATGTCAAGATTTTATTTTTTCCTCCAAAGATTTGCCTTTTCACAGTCACAGTTGATTTTAAGTGGCATTTTGATTCAGTAGTTAAAATTAGTACAGTCATCCTTCCATATATGTGGATTCAACCAACCACCAATTGAAGATATTTTGGGAAGAAAAATGCTGCATCTGTACCAAATAAGTACAGATTTTCTTTCATTATTCTCTAAAAAACACAGTAAATCAACTCATTACATAGCATTTACAAAGTACTAGTTATTATTAATAATTTAGAGATGATTTAAAGGACAAGCACACTTTTTCATATGGTAATTTTTTTTCTTTAATTGAAAGTTTGTGTCTACCCTGTGTTGACCAAATCTGTTAGCAACATTTGTTTCTCAATAGCTCTGTAAACTACCACTTTTTAGCATTTTTTTAATCATAAAAGTATTGTACTTAGGCCATAGAATAGTATAAATATAAATTTTATATGCACTGGGAAACCAAAAATTCATGGGATTCAATTCATGACAGTATTGCCTTTTATGTAGGGTACTGGAACCAAACTTCTTCAAGGTATACCTGATACACATGTTGTGACACTTTTTATTAGGAATTTGAGCATCCACAGATTTCCTGGAGCCAGTCCTTCATGGATAAGAGAAATGCCTGTATACCTTCATCATATGATGGCATAAGTGAAACTCTCAATATAACTGAATTCAAGTGCTTTAAAATTACTGAGTAACATAATAAAATACTTGAGAATCATTTCAACTCAAACCAACTTTACATCTTTTAATTAATAAAGAATCAGACTCAAGTTGAAATTCATACAGTTGCATAAGTGTGTGTGTGTGTGTGTGTGTGTGTGTGTGTGGAAAAGCACACATATGGATATGTTTATCAGGTATTCACTTGAGCATATGCATGGTATGTGGGCAATTTTAAGTAAAAACTGTTGAGAGCAATGTTAATAAAAAACCATTCTCCAATTTCAGAAATAGTAATATCTCTCCAACCAACAAATAAAACAACCAATATTTGGATGCATATGCTTTATTCTTGACTACTCATTATTTTAATGGATATTTATTAGCAAATACTAGCTCCTGAAAAATGATCTGTATGTTTAAAAATGATGTTCTTGGATATAATGCTTTCAAAATCACAAGTCTCTAAGATATTTGTTACAATAAACTATATCCTTCACTCAAAAGAAAAATACTTCCATGATCCATTATTTATACATTTTTTTTTCAGGAGAAATAGAACAAAACAAAACAGAACAGAGTCAAACACAACGTAGCATTTCAGAACAAGCAATACAGGTCTTCAAAACATAACAGGAGATTAACAATGGCTACCCTAGTGTCTCTTGTTTTCTTTGAAATGGTTGTTCATACATTCACACACAATAAACTCAAACAAAACAAAATAATATAAAACCAGATAAAACAAAAGAGTGAAAGCATTACAGGCCTTCAAATCAGACAATAAGAAATCAATAATGGTTACCTTAATGTCCTTTGTTTTCTTCAAAAAAGCTGTTTATGTCTTCTCACATATTGCAATCAAATAGGAGAAAACAGACTTAAACCAATCAAATCAAAGAATAAAAGCATTTTTGGACTTTGGAAACTTTCCCCCATATTTATCAGGGATTTTGTGTCTTATTGAGTCTTTCAGTTTCTTACACTAGGGAGACAATGTGGTATTTACACATGTGAGTTTGGTTTATTTCACTTATAAGTATGGTCTCAAGTCTCATCCATTTACCTATAAAAGCCTCAATGTGATCATTCTTTATAGCTGAATAGTACTCCATTGTATAAAAGTACCACATCTTTTTTAGCCATTCCTCAAATGATGGGCATTTGGGTTGTTTTCAAGATTTGGCTATTACAAATTGTGCTGCTATAAACATGGATGCACATATATCACTGTGGTATGATGATTTCACTTCTTCTGGGAATATTGCCAGAAGTGGAATAGCTGGGTCAAATAGGACTTCTAATCCTAGCTTTTTGAGGAATCTCCAGACTGATTTCCACAGTGGCTGCACCAGTCTACACTCCCACCAACAGTGGAGAAGTGTTCCTTTTTCCCCACAGCCTCTCCAGCATTTGTTATTGGTGGTTTTCTTGATCCTGGCCATTCTTTCTGGAATGAGATCGAATCTCAGAGTTGTTTTGATTTGCATTTCTCTAATGACCAACGATGCTGAACATTTTTTCATGTATGTATTTGCCGTTCATATTTCTTCAGCTGAGAAGTGTGTTTTCATCTCAGATGCCCATTTTTGGATTGGGTCTTTGAATTTCGAAAGCCTGATTTTTTAAAATTCTTTATATGTTCTAAATAGAAGATCTTTGTCTGAAGGACAGTTGACTAAGATGTTTTCCCAATTTTTGGGTTTTCTTTTCACTCTGTTGGAGATTTCTTTTGACATGCAAAAACTTTTTAACAAGACAAGATCCCAGTTGTTGATTCTGGGAAGTGTTTCCTGTGCAGTTTGACTTTTGTTTCACCCATTTTTTCAAATAAATACCTTGTTAGGAAAAGCTCTTTGGAGTTTGAAATACAAGTAAGTAATGAGGTAACTGTTTGTGAGCTTTTATATGACTTTAATAGATGAAATATTAAATAAATGCATCATTTCAATAGGTAATAGGTATTTTATAGGAGATTAAATAGTAGAAGAAAATAGCAACCAAGATTTAGAGATTGGCCAGTTTAGATCGAGGTTTCAGGCAAGGTATTTCTGAAGACAGACCATTAAGTTCAGAATAAAGTCCAGCTGACCCACAAAAAGCTTCAAGAGAAAACATTTCTTGTAGAAAGAAGAGATAGTACAAAAATAGCATGTGCAAGGTGATAAGTGAGATAAAATAGCACCTGAGTCCAGAGTCTTTTCCACAGTGTTAAATATAAAATCAATTCTAAATGTTGTTTAGAAAATGAACACAAAATTATTGGCATATCATCCATTATTTTTATATAACCATTTTGTTGTTTTACCACTTTTTTTTTAAAGAATAGAACAAAACAAAACAAAACAAAACAGAATAGAGTCAAACATGACATAGCATTTCAGAACAGAACACTGCAAGCAATACAGGTCTTCAAAGCATAACAATAGGAGATTAACCACTGTTTTTTTTAATTAACTATTACTGTAATTCTATAATGAGGTACACTGTGTTAATTAGATACACGTATACAATGTGTATTGTCCCAGTGAAGGTAAATAACATTTGCAACACCTTGTTATTACATTGTGTTGGACGCATTCATGCTCTTATCTTCTAGTTATTCATAAATGTTTTACTAGATTATTGTGAACAATAGTAAAGCCACTGTGCTATAGAACACCAGAATTTTTTACTTCTATTGGATTACAGTTTGGGTTCTGGTTATCTGAAACAACTCTATTCTGCTACCATCATCTTTTTCAGTATCTGGTTATCAGTATCCCATGTTCAAATCTAGTTCTCATGATTGAACACGATATGCACTATTTTTCTATGTCTGGCTTAATTCATTTACCATATATCCCCCAGTTTTACTTGTTTTGGTGCAAATGAGGATATCTTTTTTTATGGCTGAATAATATTACTTTGTGTATATACCACATTTCTTTCTATCATTTATTGTTAGGCAGGCGCTTAGGCCACTGAGCTAAATCCCCAGCCCTCTATCTTCTATTGTTGGGCATCTAGGTGAATTCCGTATCTTACCTATTATGAACAATGAGAGACAATAATCATGAACATGTAGGTATCTTCTTGATATGCTGATTTCATTGAATAGTAAACAATAGGGAAGATGTGGAGAAAAAAGTCACTCAGACACTGCTGATGAGAAAATAAATTAGTAGAGAAATTATAGAATCACTGTTGTATGATAGTTCCTCAAGAAAAAAACTACAAATAGACCTACAAGTTGTTTCCATTCAAATAAGAGAAGAGGTACTTTCCGGTGTATCCTGTTCATTAGAAATTGTTACTAAAGATAAGTTAGTATCTGTCCACCATGTCTGATGGACAGAATGAGTCTGTATTGCAATTTTATTTGTATTTAAAATCTGGGTATTTCATCAAATTTAGGAAAAAATACAAACATTTTGCCAGATAATTAGTAACATTTCAACTATTGTTATTTTATTTTCATTATTATTTCTTTGGCAGTTAATAAATGTAAAAGATCCCTTTAGAAAAGACTAAAATACCTATGTATTTTTAATGAAAATTTTCAAAATAACGATTCTTTTCTTGCATCTATAAAAGGCAGAAATTAGTTTTTGCTTTGTTTTGAGAAATTAATTAATAGTTCAGCTGTAGTCTTGAACTAGTTCTGGGTCTCTGGCTGATCTCTAACTTTTTACTTTAGCTTCAGAAAGCACAAATGTTCTGAGATTAACAGGCCGCAGAAATGATGACTGGCCTTGCTCTGTCTTCTTCAAATTTTTCTCACGGGTTTAGCTTGCCCCACTAATTCTTAAGTTCTTTCTAATAAATAGTATATATATGTATATGTATATATATGTATATATATATACACACATGTATATATATTTGTATCCATATATGCATATATTCATCTAGTTAGCCAGCTCTGTCTACTATTTTTATGCATCTATCTGCCCATACATCTATTCAGCTACTATAATTTATTCAGCTTTTTCCTGCTTTTTTTTGACTAGATATTTGATTTATACAAGCTGCTCCATCATATTTGAAATCAAAATTTTCTCAAACTCATTTTTTTTATATTACAAGTCTCATTTTTCTATGTTGAAAATGAAACCCTACGATGGGAAACGGACCAAAAGATACAGAGTGAAAGGGGGAGGGCAGGGAACAGAGAGTAAAAGGAATTAAGATATATTATGTGTAAGTACCAACTCTTTGCAAGGAATGTTATGTACTTCAAACATGTACTACTAAAACTAAAAATTAAAAAAAAAGAAAAACAGTGAAAGTACCTATTTAAGACATCATAAACCAAAAATGGGAGAAGACACAGGTATATATGCTTTATATATATGCCTATATCCATTAAGTTTAAGATTGTAGAATATAAAGATATTCTTAAAATAAATAACAGAATCCAAAAAAAAAAAGACCCAGAAAACAAATAGGTGAAATAAATAACAAACGAGGTAAGCTTAATTAGTATAGTGTTAATCTAAAGACATAATTGAAATAAAACTGAAAATTGTATACACTTGAATTTCACAATTAGGAAGTCAGATAATACAATCAGATTTCATTTGAAAGCAATCTAACATCATTCTCTAAATATGTCTGTATCTCTTTAGACAGTAATTTGATTCCTAGACCTGCAGCCATGCCCTTGTCTGTGTGTACCAGATCTGACAGAGTATTCCCAACAATGGTTTGCATTAGCAGGAAAAAAAGAGAAGCGGTCAAAACACCCCAAATTAATTGTGTTATAGTCAATGAACTTCAATTGAACATGAATGGTATTAAAAGCATGTTTTTGAGCAAGAGCATTTTGGTTTTCATTAGACCACCTCTAGTATATTATTATATATTCATTAATTTAGCAAGAAAAAGTAAATGACTTGTTTCAAAATAGAGAGGGAGATAAGAGAAGAAGCAGCGATAGATAATATAAGTCATTGATTATATTTTAGTTCTTGGACTGGTTTGATAGATTTCTTGGCTGTTTACTATATCTTTATAGTTTGTCAAGTTTAGTAATATTGTTTATGTCTATTTGTATTTGCCCAAAATTTGACAAGGCACAATTACTAAAAAGTTTAAGTAGATAAATTAGTATTGTTTTCTTAATGATGCGACAATGTCTGTTGCTTCATCAGATAGTTTATTTTACAGCATGTATAGAAAGAGGATACTCCATATTATTTTTCACAGAAGTTTCGCATTTCCTACCATTTTTATTAAGCAAATAGCAAACAAAAGGAAGGTATTCAATGTAGAACTAGAATTTCTCAATATGAACTTAATATAATTAACAATGTTTTAACAATAGCAGTTTATTTTTTATGCAAAAGAAAAGATCCTTCTCTGCTATCTTGTCGGTACAGAGGACATATAAGACCATGTATTATCTCACAAAAAAAGGAAGCACATTTTTGCAAAGATCCAGTTTATAGTTCCATGTAGTTTTATGAACCAAAAGAATATATTTTTCAATGTCAAATTTGAATGTTCCCCATAGTCATTCAAATTTCCAAACTGTTTTTTATAGTTTCAAAAATCCTTGAAATTAAATAGTTTCTATCACATTGATGACTTCCTCAAACATGTACTTATACCATTTACAAACATGTAGATTGTTTCTCTTGGGAAATTTTAATTTTCCAGTTTCATGTGGGAAATCTTTCCTACATCCAAAATTGTTAGTAAGGCTTTTTAAGAAGATATACCATAATTACACCATGTAAGCAAGAACCACTACTCTGTTAATTTTAGGTACATGAACAATTTTGTCGAAAAGAGGTTTAAATGTACCCTGTGTGGCAAACAGAGCTAAAATGGTTTTAAAAGAATAAAGTTCGATGACTTATAAAAACTTTCAAACACACATATTATAAAAGTGTATCATGTGATTTAGAGTATCTTAGATATGGAAAAGGGCCCAGAGGCAGTCTCTGGTTAATCCATCCATGTAAAAGATCTGTATGCCACATCAGATGACAATTAAATCATTGTTTTGTCGAACTCAGTAAATGTTTAATTCAAAACAATTTCTCTTAGGTGAAATGCTATAACATATGAATCAAATGTTGCAAATTAAATATGTTTATAGTATGCATATCACATATGACCTAAATTTTAGTGTTATTTACTTCGGTAAAATTCAACTATGCTAGAATATGTTCATAAATTGCTGTGACATTCTTTCTTTGGAATCACTATGTCACAAGGCAATGCTATTAGTTACAAAATGAAGAATAGTTTTGTAAATCATCAGAATAAGTCTGGCTTCCACATAATCAAACCAGGTGTTAGCAATTTTCCTCTTCTTATTTTGCTCATTTTTGTATATTTCATAGATACTCATATATATTCACTGTTCATCATTATTGAAAGCAAATCAAAACATATCCTAGAAACAAAGAATCAAGCTCTAAACTTTAGTTGTACACAAAAGCAATGTAAATAGAATCACCTGATAAAATTATATTATAAAGAAGATTGAAAATGAAACAAGATACTGAATTATCACATATAAATAGTTGATTTTTTTTATCTTATGCAACACTTTGTACCTAGTACATACTAAAACCAACACTAACTAGATAAATAAGTAACTAAATAAATAATTGCTCTCTCAGCCATTGTTTCATTTTGGCTTTTGCAAATAGAAGTGGGAAAGTTGAATTTAGAATTATGAGGGAAAAATAGTCCCTTAAGAACAGGATTAAAAAAATTGGCTGAAGAAAACAGCCAGTTTGCCCAGTTAGATAAGTAAATTTGCAAATGGAGTATTTTAGGCAGTGTATATTGTATGTTTACCCAGCTATGTGTTACTGTCATAAATACTTTACAATCCATAGTTATACTTTCAAGATCACTTTCTAAAACTAACTCTCAAATCTTATGACCCTTCCTTTTTAGAAGCATGCAAACAGAAAAAAAATGTGTGTATATGTGTGGACTCAAAATTAAACTAAGTATCTACCAGAGGAGGAATTTATAGGTTATTTATTCATATGCAAGGGTAAAAGATATTTATTAAATAAGCTTTGATGATCTTAAAAAGGTCTATGATGCATTAAGGAGAAATGTAGAATTTCAATAATGAAGTGATCGAATGGAAAGAATGTAAAGAAGTGAGGGAAAGAAACTAAATACATTTGGGAAAGCTATGTAAAAACGTTTGTGTTGCAAAATTTTGTTGAAAATTTGTTCCATTTTTTGCTTGAGAATAGTCATGTATATAAACTAATGATTACAAAACAGTATTAAAATGAGTATATTGTGATATCCTCACTTTTTTTTTTTCTTTGC
>RJWT010030993.1:0-14491 GCA_004365215.1 Cuniculus paca | reverse complement strand
TTTTTTTTTTTTTTAATGTAGTGTATCTCTAAGGTACTAAGCTGCTTAGACTGGGCTCAGACATGTGATCTTCCTTTGTCTTCCTCCCAGAGTGCTGGGGTTACAGGTGTGTGCCACCAGGCCTGGCTCCCCACTTGGTTTTTATGTGTAGCCGCCTGTTTACTTTTTGCTGAATCCTTGTTCCATCTAATGGGGTAAATGTATTCTGATTGTGGAAGTCTTCCTTATTATCTGTTTACTTTTTGTTACATCTTTAGATTATGGTCAACCTTTTTTGATCTAGTAGCTATTGTTATCTTCTGCTTTTCTGAAACTATTTTGAGAAAAACTAGAACTTTTCCAGTTTATATGGAATTTTAAGTCTCATGTGAAATAAATCTTTTCCGTGTTTATCTCTCAGTAATTTTGTTTGCTGTTTATTGTTTGTGGAGCTAAACTGATTTTGAGCCACTATGCCCTTCCTGTGTAAAACAGGACTCTTCAGTTTATGTGTCATGGCAAACCAGATTACAGGTATGTGAAGGCCTTGATCCTGTTTCTGCCCTCATGTAAGTCGTGTTCTTTTACACCAGAGCACTCTGTGTGTACTACGTGCTAGTGGTCTTAAAAAATTAGGAGAACACTGACTGAGCATTCCAAATTACCCTGTCAGCTGCCCTAGATCTTTGTACACCTTCTGTGGTAACCTAATTTCTGAGGTTGTGTGCCTGATAAGTTTTCTTTAATGAATTCTTTTTGTTTGTTTTCTTGATCCTGGAGCCCATCTAGTTTTTTTCTTCCGTTGTGCCCATGATGGTTTTATCTCTTTTACTGTAGGAATTTCTTGTCTAATTACTTCTCAGTTGTGTTTTTCACATTTTTGCTAGTGTAACCACAGTCGAGCACCTAAGAATAACAGTTGAATAGTATAAAGAGTATCTGAGAAGTTGTCAAGAAGAACAAGGTAAACAGTTTATGGAAAATTCCTGCCTGACTCATTAGGGAAGGTCAGTGCGTAATCGTGAGTGAGTATAGAGCATGCTGAAATTCATAAAGGATGATTTGGAGAAGTACGGAAAGAAAGCCCAGAATTAGTAATTAATATAGCCTCTCATACACAGTTTTTTTTGCAAAGTTATTGGTTTAAAAAGTCACCATGTAAGTAATTTCTCTTTCCGTAGCTTACTTGTTTGATGGATAGGAAGAGAGTCTGGTAATAATTGCTTTTCTACATGGAATTATGAGGCCTTAGAAATGGAAATTTCCACCAATATTTGTGTCTAAAGATTTAGATTATTCTATCAAAAAGATAGTCTTTGAATCTTTTGTTTACCCCTATCACCGAAAAGTCCTTTTCATTAGTTACAGATGCCCAGGGATTAATTATATAAGATGAGAGAACACCAAGGGTTTGGAGCCAGACTTAAGTTCACTTTCTTAAATGTAGTTACTTTTTCTTAGAAACATGGATATGGGCAAATGATTTACCCTGTTCTGCAGTTTTGTTGTCAATAAAAGAGAGACAGTACAACGTACTTCATCAGTCAAGATGGGCTTGGTTATTCTGTGACAGTTCCACAACTTGAGAAGCTTGTATAATTCCTGTAGATGTGCTAAGTTGGTGTAAGCAAAGCTGTGTTGCTCACCTGGGTCCCAGACTGGCAGAGGCTTCCCCTGCATTATAAGTTTCTGAGATCGCTCTGTCAGTGAAAAGTATTGGCTCCCAGAGTTTCTGCCCAGAAGTGAAATTCCTGTTCATCTTTGTGTTGGGTAAGGCGTATCACTTAGGTTGCTAATTTCCAAGTGAGTGAAAACACCTCACACCAATTAGGATGGCTGTTACCAAAACAACAACAACAAAAAAGTGCGAACAACAGTGCCACTCACAAGATAGCAAGTGGTGATAATGTGGAAAAGTTAGAATCCTTGTATGCTGTTGATGGAAATACAAAGTGGTTTAATTACAATGCAAAACAGTATGGTGGTTCCTCAAAAGATTAGATACAGAATTATGCTATGGTCTGCCAGCTGTTATGGGAGCATGGAGTTCTGTATTGAACACAGAGTTGTAATTTTGAAAGAGGAAAAAAGTTGTGAAGATTTTTTTAACAATGGGAATTAATGCTACTGAAATGTACATTTAGAAATGATTAACATGGTAAATTTTATGTTCTTTTTATTACAATTAAAATCATTAGAATTAAAATGAGAGAAAGTGTATCTACTATGTATTTGAAAGTGAAGAGCTAACAGTTATTTCTGAATAGCATTAAAGACTAACATAGTATCTATTGAATTGTTTAATTTTTAGCCATTGTGCTAAAGATTAAGTAGTAAGTCATGAAGAGACAGTGCTTCCCCCGTAAAAAGAACAGTACTTCAAAAATCAGTTTTATTAATTTAAACAAGTATGATTACAATACTTTTTTTATGCAATAAAACCAAGATAAACAGTCTTTTTTGGACCACACATTAAAAACCTTAAAAGGACCATTTAACAACTGTTAACTTTTGATTGTTTCAAGCAAAAAAAAAAACAACAACAAAAAACAGATACTAAATCTCATGTTAAACAATTTGGAAAATTCACAAGTGATTAATTCTTTTGACAACACAAAACTTGAGAAAAGGATGTAGTAGCTGCTTAGGTCCTCTTATTCACAGCTGGCATTTTGTTTTTTCCCTAGTGCTGGGTAGTGTTTCTGGATTGCCTGTACTCTTATGTGTAAATGCAGAAAAATTTTGTAGACCTCTATTCTGATTAAAAGTGATTTCCCCCTGTTCCCAGAAGACCAATCATGTCTTCTATGAACGTAAATTATATCGAAATGTTTAGTGTATAGTTCTGTTAATTTTTCTCTATTTATAGATCCAAAAATTACAAGCATATTTATGTATTTTTAATATGCATTAGGGATGAAGAAAAGCCAAAGAACCCCATGGTAGAACTGTTCTATGGAAGATTCCTGGCTGTGGGAGTGCTTGAAGGTATAGTTACGTGTTTTCTTTTCATTACAAGGAAATAAATATTATACAATTATATAATAAATTATAATATATAATATATTATTGTATATAATTATGCCTTTGTTTGGTAATGACTTTTTTTAATAGTTTTGTTTTTTAATTTGACTTGCCGTGTCTAGGAATCCCTTTTGTATTGCTTCTACTGATCATTTACGTAAAGACAGAATTGACTAAATGAAAAGGAAGATGCAGAGTACATTCTCACAAGCTAATTGATGTTCATCTTATTATGTTCTTTCCAGTGAGAGAACTTCTGTGATAATATCAGTTGTTGCAATGCAGAGATTAATGGGACAATAGAGAACTGACAGGATACTCAAAAACATTTCAGGTTTCAAGCATGTCACATGTTGGATTGTCAGATTAGAGATGTTCAGTCCTATAGTCTGCACGTATTCCAAAATCTGGAAAACAGTAAAATCAGAAATACTTGTGGACTGAAGCTTCTCATTTAAGGGCTGAAGCCTGTATTGGAATTGAATGTAAGCTAGGAAATATGTGTTAGGAGAATATTTGCTTACTTGATTTATTTATTTATTTTTAATGAAATTTTTGAAAGCTGCAGCTTAGCACAGGATATTGCAGTTTTCTCAGTTTTTGAGTGATCACAGAATTCTTTAGGTACAATAGTAGTTTACACAAAAGTGTACTCTGTGTTTTTGAAAAACTCTTTAAGAGTGATAGCACTATGCTAAGTATCTGTTTCTGAAAATTTGGGGGTAGGCAGTTTCTTTTTTTTTCTGATAAGAGAAGGGAACCAGACTCATTGTCTATGTAACTTTATATAATAATAGTCCCAAATCATAAACTTTTGCAAAATAGTTTTTCTCAAATGACCTAGTACATTAACTTGTGAAAGTTATATTTTCAAATCTCACAAAATACGGAATTTAGAAAATTTCCTTTTCCTTCATGATTTTAAGTGATGAATTGAAGTTTTGCTTGTATTTGACAATTTGGGATTCAGAAAAAGGTAGATGCTCAGATTTCAGTCTGGCTTAGACTGAAGAATTAGTATATTTTTGTTTGCTTCACATGCTAAATATTCATAATATAAGTGAAATATTTCACATACTCTGTTACATTGGGTTATCTCTACTATCATTTTGATTTTATCTGAAATAGAGCACTATCTGAAGCAGTAACTGGCCTAATAGTCAATAATATATGATTATTGGAAATAGTTTTTCTCTCTATTTAATTAATAGTCATCAATTTCACATGTTAAATATGCATAATATAACTGAAATATTTCACATACTGTGTTACATTGGGTCATCTCTACTATCATTCTGATTTTATCTGAAATAGAACACTGTCTGAAGCAGTAACTGGCCCAATTAGGTTATGATTGGGCACTTTTTCTTATATCCTGCATGAGCATTTCTACCTGTATGATACTATTTTATTAAAAATTTTAAAATTTTTACTAATACCTGTTTGGAATATATAATGATTATACTGAATATTAAAAATGATGTTATTTAAATGCTTAATTTGTTAATCAGTATTGAAGTCTTGGTAGTTCATATAAATAAGTTACTGGAGAGCTGTTGTATAAAATAAAGGCTGCTTATTACATTTCTACTTGAACTATGTATTTGTTACAGTGAATAACTTATTTTAGAGCACTTTTATCAAAATAATCTTCCTTATACTTTCTTTTTACCAGTGAATCTTCTTTGGGGTAATTTTCATTTTGTTTGCTAGGTGTATCTGCTGCAAGACATATGCAGTATTTTGAGAACTCCTAGTTCATCGATGACTGCATTTTGCCCCTATTAATCTTTTATTTCTCATTTATCATTATGATCACTCTTACAAATACCTAAAACTGTCCTTTCTCCATTCTCTGCTGATACTATCTCTGACTTTTCTGACCCGTATTAAGCTATTCACCCTGTGTGTCTTCTGAGTACCCGAATATGGTTGTGTAAAAGTCACACAAATGGGCTAACTACTGTAATGATCGTGAATTTATAATGATAGAGGAGAAAGTGAAACTTTGGGTAGTGAGATGTAGAGCTGAACTTCTCTAGTCCCAGGCTTATAACCTTACCTGATGATTTGTTTCGTGTAGTGGCCTCTCTAATTTTCTATAATAACTACTTTCGTCTTTCTTCCCCATTTGAAATCTAATTTGTCTCTTCATATAGTGTGGATTCATTGTGAAATAAACAAACAATAATTTATTATCGTCTCCTCAGCTCAGTACCACATGTGTCTTGTTTACTGTCATATATGCCATATATATGTCATGTTTAGCACAGTATCTTGCCTTTACAAGGGGATTCTTACAAGAGTTAATACAGATGTGTCTGTAGTTACATACATGTAGGTGTGTAATTGTTAATGCCTGTGACCGGGTGTGAATGTACAAGTGTACATGTATAGAAGCTATGCTGGCTCACTATTCTGTGGAACATAGTGTTCTTTTCAGGTGCAGGAAAGCATATGCACTTTTAGTAGCTGAAAAGCCATGTAAAGAAACATTAATTAACTTTTCTTCTTCCTTTAGGTAAAAAATTTGAAAACACTGAAATGTTTGGTCAGTATCCACTGCAGGTCAATGGATTCAAAGATCTTCATGAGTGCCTAGAAGCTGCAATGATTGAAGGAGAAATTGAGTCATTACATTCAGAGAATTCAGGAAAATCAGGCCAAGAGGTAAGTTTAGCATTTTCATTACTCCCCTCCATACCCAGTTCTTAACAGTGATACAAAATATACTATGGGATTCTAATTATATGGATTCAAATAACTGACAAGATACTCAGAAAAATGTTTGGATTTAATTATGGCAATTTAGGCATATTTCAGAAACCTACACAGTTATTATTGTCTATAATTTATGTTAAATTATTACTTAAACAGTTAATTCAATTTTTTTTGTTGTTGAAATCTTTATTTTAGATATTTAGTCTTTTTATACTGTTCAGTCAAGGTCAAGGTATTAGCCTGGGTTACCTCCTTGCTCACTTTTCTTTTTCAAAATACCCAGACAGATCTACCAAAACAAAACAAAACAAAACAAAACAAAACAAAACAAAACAAAAAAACAATGTGCTCTTTTGGGATGCTAAGAATAGAAGAACCCAGGGCCACACATGTGCTAGACAACTGTTCTATCACTGAAATCCATCTCCAGCCCTAAGAAAAATATTTATTTTAAATAATATTTGAACTATTTGAAATGTTTAAATAATATGACTATTGGAAATAGTTTTTCTCTCTACTTAATTAATAGTCATCAATTTTACAGCACATTGGTGGCTCCCACTTAAGAGTTCTCACGGAAGAGTCCAGGGTAGGGATCTGATACCTAGACATAGCAACTTTATAAATGATTCTGATGTGGACCTCTAATTAAGGGTATTTAAATTCAGCTGATTATTTTATTTATTGGAAAACATCTCTGAAGTTGGACAGAAAGTGGATTATCTGAAGTCTAGTCTGTGTCCTGTTAAATAAAAGGGCAATAATGTGGAGCAGGAGAGCATAGATGACAAATTACTTTGTATTGACAGGGTCACTTTTAAGTGAAACACACTGGTACCTTGGTAAATAATCTTTCTTACTATGCTTTGTTGATACAAAATACTAGAATTCTTTGTGTATGCCTAGTTTTTAAAAATCGATCATCTTTTACAGAGTCCCAATTTCATTCTTTCCCACATATCTTGCTTTTGTCCTCTGTGAGTTTAGAGGCTTTGTACTCTGAATGCCCTATGTTTAGTGTAGATTTTCTGCCTAGGTTTTTGGTCTCACTTAAGGAATACAATAATTTATTACCATCTCTGAATTAGCAGCTTCTACATAGTCTCAACAAATGCACATTTGATTTTCTGTGGTTCATATTACCAATTGTGTCTAGATTTGCTAGACACAAGATTTTGTTAATAATTGAACCTGTTTTAATAAACTGTCACTGAGTAGAGTTTATATCTTGAAAGTTACTAATAACGTTTGTGGTTTTATTTCATTATGTGCTTCAGAATAAATATTTCATTTCTTGAGACCAATTGATCTTCTTGAAAGACTGATTAAATAACATTCTAGGCTATTTGTAAATCAGTGTAATTTCTGTTAATAATAGTTTTTTTCTTTGCTATTATTTATTTTAAAATACTTTTGAGTTTCACTTTGGCACACACAAAAAAATCTCTTTTTCTGAAGTAGCTACAGTAATTTAGAAAGGCTTTCATTGCCCACAGTTGCTCAAGGTAAAACATCTAGTGGCCTCTAGAAGTTTAAATTTCTAGAATGGTATAGGAACTTGACAGCTAAGTTAAAAATGATTATATGAATTATAACTACCACCATGTGTCACTTAATGATGGAGATACCTTCTGATTAGTGCATTGTTAGGCAGTTTTGTCATTGACTATCATAGAATGTAGTTACACAGACCTGTGTTGTGTAACTATAGATCATTCACTTGTTATGCTCACTTGATGCAATCAAGAGACATGGCATGAGCTTTGTGTGGCTGCTGCCGTTTCATTACGGCATACTGCTTCACAGTAAAGTTTCCTTTTATTGTAAATAGAGTCTAATGGGGGAAAAACTGTTACACAGTAAATACATACTCATCATTCTGAAGCATTATATACTGTACAATTGTATATGCTATTGTTTTTTATGACTGACTACACAGGTTTGTTTATACCAGCATTATCATAAATATGTTATACTTTGCACTAGCATGTTACTAGGTGGTAATTTTTCAGTTCTACTAAGATCTTGTGGAACCGTCTTCATACATACAGCCTGTAATTGACTGCAGCTTGGCTATATTGCACACAACTGTACTTAACCACATATTTGTTAAATTTTAAATGGTATGAGTCAGATTCTCCAGGAAACTTGAAGATATTTCTTATTGCTTATTGAAGGAGAAAAACTTCAAATAGTACTTTACTTATGGTGTAAGTCTTCACTACTAAAAATGTGTAGAATATTCTTTTAGATCACTGCTGTACACATATAAATATTTATGTCTGCACTGCTCTGAGACTTAGATTTTTCGATTCAGCAGCATATCAGAAGCATCTATGTTAATATACATCTTTACAACAGTCGTTAGAGTGCTGTGAGTTTCATGAAACTTTAAATTAGATTTGGGATATAGCTCAATGTTAGAACTTTTGCCTACAATGTGCAAGGCCCTAGGTTTAATATTCACCTTTGCAGAGGCTGGGGGGGGGCAGTATTGACACTTACCTATTAGATATATAGTGATATAATATGGGAAATTTATCTTTTACAATGAGAAGAAAGATGAGTAAAGCCAAATAAATGACTAGAGCTTATTTTTATGTTGGAATAGAAAGATTTCACTTCTTGTACCTAGTTTATATGCTAGCTTGGTATGGTAGTTTGGGGAAATTTTTTTCCCTGGTTTTGGTTTTTTTTTTTCTCACATGTGTGTAATCTGCACCAAAGCATTTCAGTCTGCTTTAATAGAAAAACCAGCTATCACAACTTATAAAAAAATACTATAAAAAACAGTTGTTTTATAGGTTAATAGCAAATTCAGGAGCTTTTATGCTGAAATTCCTTATTCATTAACTGCATAAATTTATTCCTTCTATTAGTTCACTATGTACAATAACAACAACAATAATAATGTGCTCAGAGATGTGAGGAATAACCTCACTCTTTCCTTTAATGACCTCTGTGTCATGAGTATAGCATACCTGTTAGATTATTAAAGACTAAATACAATTTTTGTTGAAAGTTTTTTAAAAAAATAACTTGTCATATTTCTAGTTTTGTACTGTCACACTTAACCTTCCTAATACTTCAGCGCTAGGTATCTATTAATGGTTTTTAAAATGAACTTAGAGAATGTCTGGTCATCTCATCTTGTGCCCACTGGCTTTGGAATGAGAAAGTGAAATCCTTCCACTCTTATAGTCGGAAAACCCTGCCATTGTTGAAGGAGAAAATGTATTCATAGCAGAGACATATTACATGATGTTTTATGTAAGAAGGTATGGAGGCTTTTCATGGTCTACAGAAGAAACATAATTTTGGTCATACCATTTCTTGCAGTCATTGGAGGTAGAGTCCCATAAATTAGCATGTAAATATTTAATTTTAATTATGACATTTAAGTTATTAAAATGAAAGTAACAATTATTCAAATGTACCATTTATTGGCTTTAGTATCATAAAATGGAGCCTGGAATATTATCATAAAGCATCAACATTTTTATTTTTATTAGATACATGAAATAATTTAATTTTTAAGACTGACTTTAAATACAAATTAGAACTCAGCATTTCTTGCCAGTACCATGTGAGATTAAAATTAATAAATGTATCTTTTTTACAGAATGTTAAAACTTGAGATGTTTCAGATAGTAGATCTTGCAGATACTAGATTTTAACCCATGTAAAGTAATACTCTTACAAAACACATTCCTTACGTTTCAACTCTGGGTAGAAAATAACTCATACTCAACTCAGGAAATCTCAGTTCAGCTTAGTATTAGTACTTTTGGAGGGAGGGATAGTTTTACATAACCACTTATTTTTTATTAGCTGTACAGAAAAAAGTAACAACTTTCAAGATCCTAGTCATCTGAATTAACTTTGCCAGATGTATGTCATTCTTGCTGTTTCTGGATGTTGGAATTTAAATTAATGTATTCTGAACTCCTTGATAGATGTGTGGTGACGTTTTGTGGCACTTGAAATTATCATCCACAATAAAGTATGTGCAGTAGTTTCTTTTTACAGTAGGACGTTGCATAGCTTTTGAAAACAAGTGCTTCAAAAACATTCTGTATTTTTTATATACAAGCTTTAAATTTTTTTCTTTTATAAATATTTATGTAAAACTTGAAACTGTTACATGAAAATAATGTTTTTCAAGTTTTGTATTTCATGCCTCATTGAACAACTACCACATTGGGTGTGCAGGCAGGAAATGATAGCCACTCTCCTGTTTGACTCATTGCAGTAAAGGATTTAATTTTTTGAACACGTTAGTATTTAAAGTGTAACTTTCACTGGTATAAACTTCATATTTCTTAGTGATGCATTTTTTTTCATAAGGTAGTGTAAGTTCCAGTAGAAAAGTTAAATTTGAAAGCAAGGAATATGCCATTTTTTTGTTCTTATGGTGAGAACAAGGCTCCTTTATGGGATAAAATATTTTTCCTATGAGTGTTAGGCATTTCAAATTGTTTTGCTGCATAATTTTGGCACTATGGTTGATTATATAATGTATGACTACACTTCAGCTAATATTGAAAAAGAAGACTTGTGCTATAAACCTTTGAATTTAATCACTATATATTTGTTAGAATTTTAATGTAAAGAGTTATTGTTGCTGGGCATGGTGGTGCACACCTGGAATTCCAGTACTTGGGAGGTTGAGGCAGGAGAATCTCTGCAAGTTGAAGGCCAGCCTGAACTGCATAGTGATACCCTGTCTCAAAAAAAAAAGTTATTGGGAAAGGAGAACAGGTGTTGTTAGGTTTTCTTTTTTTTTCTTTCCTTATTATATGTTATACTGACTTAGAATTTTCAAAAGGTGTTGTGGAAATCTTTCAGAAGGAGGTTGAGTGTTAACTAAATTGTGTGCTCAATTCTTTGTTGAATTAGTTTGAAATGATGTGTATAAAAATATCAGTACCAACATCCTATGCTTAAAATTACAATGAGAAAAACAAAAATGTGATATTAAGATTTTTTGCGGTTTTATTTTCTTTCAGCATTGGTTTACTGAACTACCACCTGTGTTAACATTCGAGTTGTCAAGATTTGAATTTAATCAGGCATTAGGAAGACCAGAAAAAATTCACAACAAATTAGAATTTCCGCAAGTTTTATATCTGGACAGGTATGGTTTGATATACACCATGACTTTTAAAGATAAGCAAGTGAATAATTATTGGACTTATAGTAGAATTTTGCTTTAAGAATTTTTCTTAAAGTTAGTCTCTACTTGTGTATGAGATGCCTAATACCACTTACCAAGAATAATGAAGTTCTTTTTGTATTTGAAAAGTGTAATGATTGGGAGTAATGTTACAAGGAAGATTTTGTTAGAATTTTAAAAAAATACTATTTTGTCTTTTTTGTCCAATGTTTTACTGTAAATTTTCAAACAAATTGATCTTTTCTGGTGACTGCTGGTCCTAACATTGTATCTACAGCGAAGATATTTGTAAATACTTTTTTTCTCCTGACAGGTATATGCACAGAAACAGAGAAATAACAAGAATTAAGAGGGAAGAGATCAAGAGACTTAAAGATTACCTCACAGTATTACAACAAAGACTAGAAAGGTATTTTAACTTGTATGACATTATAACTATAGGAATTGATGTATTTGGTGACTGTCTAGATTTCTAAAATTTTAAATTTGCTTTGAGAGATTTATGATTATAGGAATAATCATTCTGGGTTCATCTTCTAGTTAATAGAGTTTTGTTAGAGTCTGCAAATAAGCTATATTTGGTTATAAATTGCCTTAGTTTTTAAAATTAAGTATCTTGTCAACAGTAGTTTAAGTTGCTAAAAATAGAAATAAAGTGAGAAGAATTAATATTGAGCATTAGACTGTTTGTTACTCTTGAGCTTCCTATTAAAATGAATGGTAGCTCTCCATAACACAGGGGATCTAAGCTCAGATAACTACCAGCACCTTCTAAGGGTTTATGAAGGGGAGAACTATGACAGGAGTAGGATGGTGGGTAAGGGGAGATGCTGGGTCACGTCTCAGAGTGTAGACAGAGTGCATGCCACCCTATAGAGGCAGAGTCAGGCTGTGTATGAATCCGGTCTCATTATGCTTCCCATTAAGCTAAAGATTTATTTGTTCATTTACTTTAGTTGTAATTTGCAAATTAATAATCAAATTTTTAATGCCAAAACAATACATCTTATTTAACTACTTTTTAATTCTTAAAAAATATCAATATTCATATTGAAAAGTAGTGAAGGGTAAAATGTGGGAGGATAATAAAAGGCACTACCTTGCTCCTGAGACCACATGTCAGATTTAAATGTGAAAACAGTCTGGAGATGGTATTGCCAGTTCCTTTTTTCCTGTTGAGTTACAGTTTAGACTACCACTTAAAATTACAGTAGTTTATATGTACATTTATTCTCAATTAGGTTTGGTTTCCTTCCTTTGGAGAACATTTATTTCTTGAGATATATTCAATTTTACTTTCTTCATTTGAAAGCAGTTGAATTTCTTTGTTCAGGAAGAGTTGTTGAATTGTGTTTTGTTTTAAATACTTTTAAAAACCTCACCTTTTCTGGATATACAAATAAAATCGTGTATATATTTTGTGGTTAACAGATATTTAAGCTATGGTTCAGGTCCCAAGCGATTCCCATTGGTAGATGTTCTACAGTATGCTTTGGAATTTGCTTCAAGTAAACCTGTCTGCACTTCTCCTGTCGATGATATTGACGCTAGTTCCCAACCTAGTGGTTCCATACCATCGCAGACGTTACCAAGGTAAAACTTTTCTCCAGGAAAGAGGCAGTTCCTTTACTTATGTTGCATGCTAATAATTGATGCCTTTAAGGAAGTTTATAAAATGCAGGGTGTGATTTAATTTAGTGAATTCTTAAAAAGAGTAAATTAGCTTAGTAGATTGTATGATTTCTTGAGAGTATTTTTATTTTATTACAGTAGATTTTATGACTTTAGAAATTTTCATAATTTTCTATTCAGAATTGTATGTCAGATTGTCTTGATGTTTCAGTTATGATTCATGAAAATAATACTTCTAAATTAAAATTCGTGTTTGTAATACAGTTTAGTAATTATTACCAGGGGAAGGTCTTTATAATTTCAGCATACATTGGATTTGCTGGTCTGTAGCAGATAAATATGGTTAACCTGTTTTTACTCCAAAACCACAATTTCATCCTTTTAATAATTTTGTTCTTATATAGAAAGAGTCTTAATTAGGATATTAGATCAATCCATATATTTCCTTTTAAACATCTTTTCCTTTTGAATGTAATGCTGTATGTTTAGCACAGACTTTGGTGCTTCAGTTTGAAGGGTTAATAACAGATATCCCATGCTTTGGAAATGCAGCACAACAGAACAACAGGGAGCTCCTTCTTCAGAACTGCCCAGCACATCACCTGCTTCAGTTGCTGCCATTTTGTCGAGGTCTGTAATACATAAACCATTCACTCAGTCTCGGATACCTCCAGATTTGCCCATGCATCCTGCACCAAGACACATAACAGAAGAAGAACTTTCTGTACTGGAAAGCTGTTTACATCGCTGGCGGACAGAAATAGAAAATGACACAAGAGGTAAGAAGCTTCTCATCATGTAGCTACCGTTACCGAAGATGGATTTGTGCAGTATTAAAATTGAGAAGGAGAAACCACTTTTGGATTTTACATATCAATATTAAAGTTTTTTTTTTCTAGAAAAGGTTTTATGCAAAATAGGTTAGTCTAGCTTCTCGTTTTTGTGTTCTTAATATTAGATTCACAAGGACCAAAGAAGTTTCCCCAGATTACTTACCTGATTAATGACAGAGCAGATGGTCTGATTTTCTAGTTTAGTGTTCTAAATTTATATCAAAGTGGTATTCACAGCTCTTTCATTGGTGAAATTTTATACAGCAGTAGAGTTGGTACATATTAGCTTTGTACTTCATTTAATGTTTGCACAATTAAGAAATTCAAATGACTAAAATTTTTAAGACTAAGAGTTAGAAATACGAATTTTCCTTTTTGAATCGGTTCTAACAAAGATTTTCCAGATATGATATATGAACTAAGTGCAAGTATATAACAGGGTTTTAACAGGCCTACAGCAGAATAAGTAAAACCAATGCTGTCTGTGTTTCTTATGTTGTTTCCCTCTATTGTTTCTTGAAGGAAATTCTTTTTTCTGAACTTACCTCCTTCCTACTTTTCTCTTGTTAAAATGTACCTTTTTGTTTTCCATGGAATTATATTGTTAATATTTTAAGGTAGATTGTATTATGTTTTCCTTATCTCAAAATATAATATCCTATTATCACCCCCAATTTTATGCTAATTTTATTGGTCTGTAAAAAATAATGGACAAAACAGTAATTCCTCTCTCAAGGTTGGAATTAAACTAAGTAACATTGGATTTTATATGACCAGCTTGACTGTAGATATAATATGTGACTGGAGAATAGTCTTAATAGAGTAAATGATAGTGACTAAAAATTAGCCTGAGGAGCTATAAAAATTTTCATTCATAATAAGTGTCTTTTTATAGTTGTTGTTTTGTTTTATTGTTTCCTTTTCTTTAATGGGATTAGGGATTGAACCTGGGGCTTTCTCAGTGAGCTACACACCCATATACCCAACCCTTTATTTTTTGAGACAGGGTCTCACTGAGTCAGTAAGTTACCCAGGCTGTCAACCTATGTCAGTTTATTGCTATTGGTGATTACAGTGGATTTTTATTCAGTTACATACATGTGCAAGATAATGTGAGGAAGTCATT